>BMAV01008888.1:166074-190944 GCA_019973955.1 Trichonephila inaurata madagascariensis | reverse complement strand
AAAGTGTCCCATTTCACTTGAAATTTGACCAGGAAACTAAATCTGGTCTACGTTTCACGAAATTCCTGTAACTTTTTTTTAAAAATGAAACATCTTGAAAAAAAACGACCTATTTGTCTTGAAAGCCAACTTACGGACTGATTTTAAAAAACAGGCCTATTCTTACTAAACTTAGTTATTCTTGCACAGAATTCAACGCTGATCACGAATATGTATGGCGTTTGTCGAAAGTCAAATTAGTTCAGAAGTTATGCCCAATTGTTTCTTTGAAATACATCCCCCCTGTATAGTTTGTTTCAGTGTCATGCCCACCACTATATTTTTTTTTACCCTAGAAACTTACCACAAAGTGACCCATTTCACTCGAAATTTGACCAGGAATCTAAATTTGGTCTACGTTTCACGAAATTCCTGTAACTTTTTTAAAAATGAAACAGCTTGAAAAAACCGACCTATTTGGCTTAAAAGCCAACTTACCGACCGATTTTAAAAAACAGGCAATTCTAACGAAACATAGTTTCTCTTGCACGGAATTCAATGCTGATCACGAATACGTATGGCGTTTGTCGAAAGTCCAATTAGTTCAGAAGTCATGCGCAATTGTTTCTTTTTAAATTCGTCCCCTTTGTATAGTTTGTTTCAGTGTCATGCCCACCACTATTTTTTTTTTACCCTAGAAACTTACCAAAGTGACCCATTTCACTTAAAATTTGACCAGGAATCTAAATCTTGTCTACGTTTCACGAAATTCCTGTAACTTTTTTTTTAAATGAAACATCTTGAAAAAAAATTTTTGAACGTAATGGTTAACGTTAAGAGTGATATTACTTAAAGTAAATGAAATATTCTTATAAAATTTTTTGAGTTTGTTCTTTGCGTTATATTGAATGCTTTCTGCTAAAATCTAAGGGTATAGTTTTTCAATTAAGGTATTTTTTGTGTGTAACTTTATATGAAAAAAAGTTTTTTAAGAAAATTCTGGGATTTTCATCTCTAATACCTGTATTTCATAATTTTACAATAGAATTTGAGCTTTTTTAGTATAAAGCGTAGTTATATAAACGTTTAAGAATTATATTCCTGCATACATTTTATTTATTTTTGTGATATATATATTTTTTAGAGTTGTTTGCAAAAGCGCAATTTTTTGTAGTATTTTGGTAGAAATTTCTCAATATTTTGAAAAATAAGCTTTCAAAAAATTCTTCTTGCTGTATTTTCATAGTTTTGCAACATACTTAATTAAAAAATAACAACCAAATGATTATTGAAGTTATATTTTAGAAAATTGTCTCCGAAACCTGTCGGATACCTTAAAAGAGTACCGCAACAACAACAACAAAAAAAAAAAAAAGCTTGAAAATCACTGATCTAGAGTAGTACTTCTAAAGAAAAAAAATGTTTAAATATTTTTCATTACATTATTATAAAAATTGCAGGGAATTAGTGAAAAAAATAGGCTGTCTGGCGACGAATTTGTTTTTTTAACTTTCTCCAGAGTGGAACGTGGGACCTTCTTTGGGAAACAAGATTTTAGGCAATCTTGTGATTATATTAACTCCATAGAGTACGTGAATCTATTTCACACACATGTTTATTTTTTCTTTTGAATTTTTATTTTGACTTGTGGAGCCCCTGCATATGCTTGATGGAACCCAAGGTCTCCATGAAACACAGTTTGACGAAGTTTGAAGCAGAGGTCTTATTGGCGCTGTGAGAAAAGATTGGGGGATGAGAGGGCAATCACCAATGTATTGAGAAACGGGGAAACAAATTGGCTTTTGCACCATTTTTTTTTATGGAAGTAAATGATACGTGGAGTTGTACACACAATAGATTGTATAAACAATCTGAGATCTTGTCATTTATACAACAACCGCATACAAAAACGTGCCTAAACATTCGCATACATCAGCGCTTTTTACCAACTTTACGTAAACAATATGCTTTTACTTTTAATTTAAAAAAAAAAAAAAAAATCTGCCTCTTATGTTTGAACAGTTGAGCAGTCAGGGAATTTGTAGTCACAACAAACATTTCTCTGACTAACTTCGAACTGTCGAACCATGACTATTTTTTTGCAGGCATTAATTCCACTAAATTTTGTCTTAAAAATAATAAAAAAAAAAAAAAAATGATTTGTTTTTCAAAAGAGTTTCCTGTGTAAGATATGACCCTATGTGTGAAACAAAGCATTTCAACATTAAAAAAAAAGACTAGAAATTTATATTTAATTCCTTAGTTTAAGGTTATATTTAATTTCTTAGTTTCCTACCCTAAAACCGTGATTTTTTTTTCCAAAAATTTACTTTTTTTTAATGATTTTATCTTATAGACCATCTTATTGGCTTTGTAAAAATATCGTTTTTTTATTTTCCCTTCCTTAGAACAAAAACTACAATTGCTTAAGTAAAAGAAGATGCCATAACTTTACACCAGAAGAAAGAACTTTAAAATGCGTGTTACTCGAAATGTGTTTCAAATAAAAAAACTCAAAAGGGGACAACGATTGCTCTACAAGTTTTAAGAATAATTAATTTAAAAAATTTTATGTACGTTCTGTGTAATAGTAGAAGTGTTTTAACCTTCAAATTTATGAATCACTGTTTTACTACAAAATTTACAGTCCTTTTTGTGAATATAATCACTGTTTTTTTAAGCAATTTCATATAATAACTAAGATAAAGTGCTGTAGTTTTTGTAAAAATTAATATATCTCCTATCCTAAAGGTCATTTCAAAAATGAATACCAACGCAACATATCAAAATTGAAAAATCGAGAATTTGTTCATAAACTTTTTGTGCAGTGTGGGCCAAACCACAAAAACCACAAAAAAATTTCCATACTTCTATTTTTTTTCTAAAAAAAAAGTTGTCGCAAGTAGTCGGATACCTTAAAAGCCCAAGAATATTCGTGTAGCTTAACAATTCCATATTCATAATAATTATCTGTAATTGTATCCCATTTAAAAAAATTTAAATATGTAAATAATATTCTCTCTCTCTCTCTCCTCATAATAATAATTTATAATCATAATGAAACTCAAAATTCAGCACTAAGAAAATCGAAAATTTTGTGAACTATCTGTTGCAAAATAATTGTTAATCTAAGGCAGCGATACTCAACCTGCGGCCCGCCGAACCTTTTTAAGTGGCCCGGTCATGGCCCATTGCTCTGAGAAATTCACTTATTCAAGAACATTGCATAAAAAATTTGGTGGGAAATTCTTTGTCAAAAAATCAAATATATCAATTTTGCTTTTTTTTGTTGGAGTCGTACGGGTACGAACTGATATTCCTTTTCTATTTGGAAAGGTTACGGTTAGTGATAACAGACAACAGTGGGAGGAACAGTGGGTGGAATTAATTTTCAACTATATTTCATATCTTGCAAGCGAAAAATATTCGAAGAAAATATATCGTTTCAAGACGATTGGGAAGTTGATTATTTTGTAGTGAAAAACAAACATGGACCAGTAATTGTTTGATTTGTCACAAAAGTACTGTATTTAAAAATATCAATAAACAGGAATCATTCAATGACACTTTTCCTCGAAGATCTCTTTCAAGAGGTGATAAATAGGCTTTTTCTTGAATAATCTTTGCAACAGCAATAAAGTGTACTTACCTGTCAGTGGTAGATATCCCATGAAGTTTGTTATATTATTGGTAATCATATGAAACCGTTTACCGATACATAAATTGTGAAGGACTGTTTCTTAAATGCTTCTAATTTAGCAATTATGCTTCTAAAATAAAAAGAAAAATATTAAAAATAATAATATTAAAAAAAGCAAAACAGGAATTATAATATTTTGATTAATTTTTCCCATTTTAAATTTTCAACGTTATCTTAATCTTAAAGCATTTCTCACCCCCTCCCCCATTTATCCTCATGTATCTCGGTCACATATCATACTTTAGTTGCCACAAGCCTCTTGTAACAGTGATTTATAATGACGAGAGTATTACAATGTAATTAATATTCAAAGTGATATTAATAGTGAAGTAAATCAACAATGTACACATGCACACTATGAGTTACATACATTTATGTAACATAATTGTGTGATGTATATTATTATTTTATATATATATATATATTATTTTACCGAATCAATATGAAAAATGTGAATAAAATAAAGAAAATATGTGCATGCTTTCAGTATTTTATGAGATGCCTTTATTTACCCTGTTTGTCTACTATATAATCAAAGGTAATCATACTTAAGGTGTAAACTCCAGTTGTGAGTCGGAGCCGATACACACAGTTTTTTTAAAAGCTGTGTAATAAAAGAATGTTCTTTTTGTTTGTCCTCTGAATCTGTGAAACTTTATTCCAAAATCCTCATAATAATAATAAACAGCTTTGTATTTTGGCCCTCTTACTTTATTGCAAGTATATCAAAACTAAATCAGTATTGTCAATTTTTGAATGCATCAGAATGTGTGAAATTTTTATTTTGAATACTGCTATTCTTTTTATACAGTTTGAAAATTTTGATACATTTGAATCACTTTTCAGGGAGCCTTGTACTGTTGCAAGTGAAGGAATCAGTTAAACTGAATTTATACAGATATAATTACATAGGTAAGTTTTTGATTTCTCATTATGGTACGCTTGCAGCAAATGGGACTTAGAGTAAAAATTTTTATTTAACGAGACACAATTGGCTCATTAGATTTCATTATTGCAAAAAAACTGGTATAACTTAAAGATCCTCTGTGTTTAAAGGGATTTTTTTTATGAAATAATTTAAAATAAACTTCCAGATACATGAAGAGGAAAAGTATTATTTTTCAGTGGCATTCATAGTATGTACAAAATCCCTCCCCCCCCCCCCCCCATTTCATCTGAAAAGAACAATATCAAAGTTTTTCATTTTGTTTGAAACTTATGAGTGGATTTATGAAATATATCATCAGGGAGAAATTGATGGAGCTGTATACATAATTCTCTGCTCCAGCTAACTTTTTCATGCATTATCATTTTCATTTTTTATTTGTGTGTGATTTCTGAAATCTTCCAAGATTCTTTTAATGGATTCCTTTTTTCAATTCCTACTATTAGTTCACTCTCTCTTTACATATATCTTCTTCAAATTTTCAATTGTTAATAAAATACTTTCTATTCATCAATTTAAGTTCAAATATATTTTTTTAAACTTTTAAAGGAGATGACACTTGATGTTAATACAGTTTTTTTAAAAATATTAATTCATTAGTTAAATTAAAAAAGAATAAATAGAAGCAAACATAAATTACAGTCCAACAGCATATATAGAAAGAAAAATTGCTTGTTGTGTCCCTGTAGCCCGTTGAACTTCTAATGCAAAAGGGGGGGCCCGGGGGTTCGAATCCTACCTGGGATGGCCTAATTTCTGAGTATGTGCTTTCTTTTTTACTATACTATTTTATTAGAGTAATTAATTTTGTGATTAATGAATAAATAGTAACAAACAAAAAAAATAGTCCAACACCATAAGGAAAATGAAAAATTTCAAGGAAAATCGCTTTTTATTTTGTCATTTAATATTGTGATTCTGTCATATATATATATATATATGCATGTTTTTTTTTCTTTGTTGACCTAAGTAGGAATTGACTTAAAATTTTTTTATATTACTTGTTTGGAATACACTCAAGTTAAATTCTTGTAGCTATGATCCCTAAGCTGGAAGTATGCCTATGTAACTCGTTTTGATCATTTTCTTAGATATGCTTAATATATTTCGTTTTATTTCAGTCATAGGTATAAAAAGCAAGGCGAAAGATAAAGAGTGTAAGAAGGAGAAGAAACACCTTGAAAAAGACGATTTGGCGTCTGCAGCAGTTCAGAATCCAGAAGAAGTTATGAAGACTTCATCTATTAAGGAAGATTTCATTGGGACCTCTCCTGAGAAAGAATTTCCTCTGCTTCAGAAGCCATCTAGATTGCTAGAGGATTCTCCTAATCTGATTTTCAACACTCCACCATGTCTTTTGTCAAGATTCAACTCGACTGTGATTGAAAATCGCAAACCAACTTCAAAGAAGATTGGTTTTGTAGGTTTAGGTATGATGGGACAGAGATAATGGTAAGGCGTCTTTTAAATTCCGGTCATGACCTTTCCTTATGGAATCGTACTCCGGAGAAGTGCCGACAGTTTGTTGAGTTAGGAGCTCGGCAGTTCTTGACACCAACTAATCTCGTTAATTTTAGCGAGATTATCTTTTGTTGTGTTTCGGGACCAGAGGCATCAGAAGCGGTTGTGTTTGGAAATTCAGGCATTCTGCAAGGCGTTGAGACGTGCGAGACAGGATCAAAAGGATATGTCGAAATGACAGGTACTATGAGATTTAATTCGCAAAAAATTACTACTGCCATCACTAGCAGTGGTGGAAGATATCTTGAATCTCATATTAGTGGGTCACTATATCTTGTAGAGGAAGATTCACTGTCGATTTTTGCTGTAGGGGATCGTGAGCTTTTTGAGAGTTGTCAGAGCTGTTTTGATGCTGTTTCTAAAAGGACACATTATGAAGGCACTGACGTTGGAAGTGTTTCAGAAATGAGTCTTGCCTATATGTTCTGGAATTCCATTCATACTGCCCTGGGTGAAGCAATGACATTGGCCGAAAATCTGAATATATCAAGGCATAGTTTCTTAGAAGTTCTTAAACAACATCCCATGTTTCGTCATTTTTTGACAAAATAAGATCGGGCCACTGTTGCAAAGACTTGACTCTTGACATTCTTCACTCTTCTATAAATTTTTATAATATAATTTTGCTGGTGTTATCTTCTGCTCGGGAACGATGCTAACTTCATAAGTATATTTGTTGTGTGTCATTCTGGCTGCTGTTTATTGAGAAAAACTTTTTTTTTTATTTTGGTACATACCTGAGCAGCAATAGTTTGTTTTCAATTTCATTGTAAGATGTAGAATAGAAAATAACCATTAAAATTCATTTGTTCCTTATTTTTAGTGTCTTCATTCTTTTTTTAAATTTAACTGAGATTATTTTTTTTAAATATTCATTAGTTGGTAAATTTTAATTTAAATATTTATTAAAAGACACGGGATTAAATATGTATATATATATATATTTATAGTAGAATATTTTTCTGAAACATTGTTACATTCTGTTAGATGATGGAGGCTGTGGAAGCTTA
The DNA here is from genome assembly GCA_019973955.1 of Trichonephila inaurata madagascariensis. Taxonomy (NCBI): domain Eukaryota; kingdom Metazoa; phylum Arthropoda; class Arachnida; order Araneae; family Nephilidae; genus Trichonephila; species Trichonephila inaurata. The sequence continues at coordinate 183,788 of BMAV01008888.1, read as the reverse complement.
GTGGTCAAGGTAACGGACTCGAGGCTTGCATGTCATCAGTTTGAGCCTAGTACCGCTGAATACCCAGTGTGTAGAGGGGGCCAATGCTAGTTAAATATGTCGAGGCTCGAACGTCTTCCATTACTGTGGTGTTGAAGTTAGGAGAGGGGGTGACAGCTCAGGTGCCATACCCTCGTTACTTGACCGTGGTTCAAAATTACGAGGTCCATCGCCAAATGCCCTCAAGTAGTTCAATAGTGTGACATTAATATTTGCTCACTGTCAGATGATGTTATATGCTATTAGTAAGGAAATAGTGTAATGTTTATATAAAATTTATGTCTGCTTTTGGTATTATCAAGTAATCAAGTTGTGAATGTAACTAATTAATAGCATTGCAAGCGATGAATTAAATTGCTAAAATTTTCGAGACTATTTCTGCCATTGAGCCTCGTAATATAAAATAATAGTTTGATAGGAAGCACTAGTTGATAGCTTTCTCTCGCTTTACTGTTAAGAATACCTTGAGATAGTGGTATTGTTCACCCGTATTGGTTTTCTTGCAATGCTGCTCTTTTGAGTGTTCTACTTTAGTGATAGCAGTCTTGTCTTTGGAAATCAGATTACCATACGCTGTTTGCGGGAGTATATTGCATAATGTTAGGTTCCCATTGGTTAGTAGAGAAGAGGCTGGCGGAGTTAATGGTCTTATGCATATTGTGTTTCAATGAATGCTATGAATTATTGCAATTAACGCATTTTAAATTAATTTTAAATTCAACTGGATCTTGCAGCACCCTTTTGGATATGGTATCGGATGTTTGTGTTCTTTATAGGACTAAAAGTGACAGCATTTATACAACAGTCCATTAAATAGTAATAGATCATGAATACAATCAGTACAAGAGAAAAATAAAGAAGCTCGATTAATTGAAAAGGAACCTTCCTTGCTCAGTAATTATAGGAATTTCTCTGCATTGATTTTTATCCTGTTAATTATGTATTTTAGATGGGTAATCAGATTATTGTCAACATTTGCATTGAAGTGTGCTGGTGATAAGCACAAATGCAGTATTAGTCATTACAGAGACATTTTATCTCCGAGACATTATTTTAAAATATTTTAGCATAACAACTAATTGTTACATAACAACTTCGGAACATTTTTTTTACTTCTAATCAGTTAAATAACTATTAAAAATTTTCATCACGTTACGTCTAAAAATTCTTATTTCCTATCAGTTAAATTAATTACTGAACTTAGAAATTAAAACTGGTTTTGAGAGATGGTAACTCATCATAGAGAAGGTCAGACAATCAAAGAGAGAGAAATGATTGTGTCTTACAGAAAGTTAATAATAAGACTTGTTAATAGTTTTAAACATTTATATTTGCAAACAATGATTTTTTTTGGATACACATTCAGTTTATTTTGACTCCAATTTTCAAGAAAAGCATGAACCACTTGAAATGCATCATTTTCAATTAACAAAGCTGGAGAGACTTTCATAAGTCCTCTAAATTATAATCATAACAGTGTTTTCTGAAATAATTTTTCAAATAAATAAAAATTACTACTAAATTAAAGGTTTCTACAAATATTTTTACAATAAAAACACCTAGTATCAGTAACAAATCCATGTGTAATAAAATTTCTGACAGACTTGTACAAACTGGTTTGAAACATGCATTTGAAATATACAAGTAAAAATGTCAGAACAAACGTTTCTTAAGTGCGATAAATTACAATTCTATGCTCGTGAATTTTCATTCTCCATGGTAAATGAAGGTTAAAGATACAAACATTTTTTAAATACAGTGATACATTTCACAATTGTTGAGAATAGTTGAAGGAGAAAATTATGGAATGAGATACAGATCAGATATTTATAACCTTCATCTGAATATTGAGATTTGATTTTAGAAGTAATAACACAGATTTGTTCCTTGTAAGAAATTTTTAATAATGATAATAAAAAAGCTACAATTGATATAATAGCTTAAATAACTTTTATTTCTCTAAAAATAAAACTCAACTCAAAACAATCTAAGAGAAATTTCTAAAGTGAAATTTCAAGATCTATATATACTACCCCTGTGTTTAAAAGACAAAAAATATAAACGTAATGAAAATGGACCAAAAATAGCTTTCGTTTTTATAAGAATAAATTTAAAAATAAATAAATAAATAAAACTAGTTTTGAAATTAGAACATGATTGTGAAAAAAAAAACATAAATAATAATAAAAAAAATAATTAATTTTTACAAATTTAACATTATGTATTTGTTATTTTTCATTTTAAATCTACTCTTAAAGTAATTTATTTATCTGTTGTATGAAATACATATTAAAGAATTAAAAAATAATCCTAGAGTTTTACATTTTTTTGTAGTAGATACATAAAATTTTATGTTATGTTACATAGTAAGACTTGACATAAAATGTATACCTTCCATTAAACAGTTGAGGTTTCAAAGTTATAAGATAAGGAAATTGGGGGGAAAACAAGGCCGTTGTTTCTCTCTCATTTGTGGAGTTGTCAACAATAATATACAATGAGTTTAATTTCCCAGTTGTATAATATATGATAAAAAATAAAAATATATAATCACAGACTTATCACAGTTTTTACAAAATTAAATTTTTTTTGACGATACAATTTTTAATACACACTTAAAATTTCTAATTGTGATATAATCATATTAACTGAAAGAACATTATTTTCATCTCCCATTTCCAGTCTACGAATTTTTTAAGCTTAGAAAATCTGCACTAAGAATATCACATCTTAATAAACTCGTCACTTCTAAGACAGTTGGTTACATACATGAATATAAACTTTAATTATACAATTAAGTGAATCTAGTTTATAATATAATCACTGATTCATTTATATATTTAACACAGAAAGCTACGACTTTTTACCATTCTCGGTTGAAGTATACAAAAACCCTATATATGATTGGTCGGTAAAATAAAGATTTCTTTCAATAGTAAAAAGAAGTACTAAGTGAATACATGTACTAGAACACGAAAATATCCTCTTTTTTTCTTGAAATTCAGTCGGAGAAATAAATATTATATCTATGAAATTCAATATTTCCAACAGAAAAGTGCCACCGTTAATGCTGAAGATGTATTAAATTTATAAATGCATTGTAGTAAAGTTTTAAGTCTGAGAAAAGTCATCAGTCTCTGAAGTTGCTCAATTTTCTTGAGTTTGATAGTTCCCTTTTACTTCTAGATGTGCGCTTCTAGTTCTCTCTCTTAGTTGGTAATAATCTCGATCAAATCTCAGGTCATGCATAGGAACCTAGCAGCCACAACGATAAGCTCCTGTTGTTAGTTGTTTGTTTTGATTAAGATCAGCCTTTTCCCATTGAAGTCTTTCCATCTCATCGAATTTGCTAGCCTGAAAAAAGAAAAAATTTTTACTTCACATACTTTCTTCCACTAAAAAAAAAATTCGATGTAGTTCTTGAGCATATTATATTACTAAATATATTTATTTACTTAACGCAACTTAATATCCACAAACTTGAAGCATAATTTATTTTTATTTTGAGTAAACAATTTACATGCTGTAGTAACCTTTATCTGGTGTAATGGGATCTAATCGATTCTGAAACTTGCACACGCATAAGCTTTTTCTTCATTCCGAAAGTAAAATATTGAAATTAAATAGAATTTTTTTTAATATCGATTCGGCTATATTTATGAGATGGGAAAGAATGTAGTTTATCTAAAACTTAGTGCAATGTAATATTCGCTAACATTTCACTAAACTGCTTGATCTCACAGCAACAATTGTGTGACGGAATCCATCGACATTAGTTGGTGGTAAGCAAACTAAGACCTATCTTAGTGAAACATACAAGTAAAACAGACCCATGACCGTTTTTAACCTCTCCTGCGCCCTAGGCACATTAGTAGTTGCGCCCCCCCCCCCAGTAACTCCAGAGCACCCCCTTCCTCCTTCAGTTCTTACTTTTCTTGTTTTGCTGCGAGAGTGATTTTCCCTTAACTTTCTTAAGCTTTTCCTTTTCTTCGTTTTTGCTGTTTGGATAGTCTTTCCATTATCCACCACCTGTGGACCCGCCGTGTCCTGGACTGACAGTCGTAAGCAAAGGATAGTGGTATGGTTTGGCCCTTCTTGTTCATTTTTTACTTTACGGCATCACGGACCACCTACCCCTTTGTAAATTAGAACAGTAAATTAATGAAATCGTTTGCAATTACAGTATATAGTATACATTATTGTATGAACTGTATTCAACTTGTTAATTATCATCTTTTTTATCGCTTCGCCCTCCGATTTTTTGCGCCCTAGGCACACGCCTAAGCGGAAAAGTGGCCTTGCATAAACCTTAAACTAAAATATAACGTGTTCACTAGACATGTTTGAGAGAAAAATTCTCAGAGGTATCTTTATCCCAGTGTAGGAAGGAGAACCAGATATAACTTTGAATTGTACAGGCTTTATTGGTTGCCACCAATAACACAAGTCATACGTAGTAATAGATTAAAATGGCTTGGTCATATTTGGAGGAGCTCGGAAGATATGTATAATCTCATTAAAAGATCCTGACATTTAAAAAACCTGAGGGAACCCGAGCTAAAAGAAGAGCACTAACTGAATGGTTGGATGACATTGAGAAGGACTTTAATACTTAGAAAATTAAAAATTGGAGAGGAGTCGCTACAAATATAGGACGTTGGAAAGAGCGCATGGTTGAGGCAGCCAAGGCCTGTGAGGGACTGTTGTGCTTTTGAAGAAGAAACAAACTAAGATCCTAAATTTTCGTATAGTCTTTTAAATGTCGTGCGCGGCAAGTATGAAAATTTCAAACACAGTACATAATTTTACAGATATATGGCTATGTAAACCTGTATGGAAAGAATAAAATCTAAATTAATTCGATAAAAAAAAGTGTCAAATTTTTCTAATTCTAAAAAAATTAGCAATATACCTTAACTTTGATGCTTAGATTTTCTTAGAAAGAACAATTTTTTTTCTTCATAATAAAATCTGAACAATATTTTAATTAGTTTGATTAATTTGTTTGTTTCTAATAGATGTTTTGGGGCATTTATTTCAAATGAAATAAATAGAGCCTATGTGAGGATGGATAAATGAAAGTTGTCCCCTTCCGAAAAAATATTTATCGAAATCCAAGAAAAAGGATAGTCTCACTAAATAAATAGCGACAAAAGGTTTTAGGAAGGATAATCTATAAGAGCTTCAAGCTCTCTCTTATTAATCTTTCCTCTTTCTTTTGGCTTATCCGAGTCTTAAGGAAGACATATAATATTTTTCCTCAATATTCTATCTTCCAACTCAATGTATTTTCCTCTTCTCAAGATTGCTTGTCTTTTTCTTATAGCATACTTATTAAAAGAAAGATAGATATTTACTAATATTTCCTTCAACTATTTGTATCACTTGATTTTTTTTATCTGATGTTATCAAAGCCATTTTAATAATATGTTAGTACTTTTGGCGCGATTCATTTAAATATTCCATAATTTAGATGTATTAAGAACTCTTACGTTTGCTAAATGGATTCGGATTCAAAATTAAAAGTAACTCTAAAAAATATTTATCTTTAACTTTCTACGTAATTTTGGAACTCTTCGGATTTCTCTCTATATTTTTTGAACAATAATTATCCTAAAGCTTCTTTACATAAACTTGCAAGTGTAAATAATTTTTTCTCTCAGCAATCGAAATTGTTTTCTTCAAGTTGCGTCTTACATTACTATTATAACTAGTATTTTACTATTTGTTAAGGCTCTAGATTGTGAATCGCAATTTAAGTTTTCTTATAACAAGAGTAGTATTTGCACCACGAAGAGCATTTTTGTGTTTTCAAGAAATTTTAAAATACCAATTTAAAAAAAAAAATTGCTCGTTCAACTAATTCTGAGTTGTTTTGTTTCATGGATTAAAAGAAATAATAAACACCAAGTAAAAGTAGAATGCTCTTCCTATTGCATGTACATTTTGGGAAAATTATATTTGATTGTTTATTGAAGTTAATACGATTATGAATATAATAAAGGAAATGCAAATAATTTTATTTGAACAAGATTAAAGTCCTTTTTTTATACATAAATTACGAACACACATGCACTCTATCAACATGTATATAAATGCATAATGCATCATATATCCAAATACTTAAAATTCAATTATGCATGAAGGTAAATGTATTTATATACAGTCTGGTAACAACTTTTGTTTCCAAACTTTTATACAAACTATTAATTGTAAAAGGTATTTCTTCATCTGTAGTGTTTGTTTCTTTGTGAATATGAAGGATATGAAATTAAGACGTACAAATATCACGAAATTACTCCTCGTGTAACGATTCCCACCACACAGCTGTGAATCGGCATCTTTGTGGATCATCACACGTGCATTTCGCACCTGCATTTTTAAAGTTATTGCGTGGTCCCGCCCCAGCAAACTTTGGAACCACGAGGGACCCTTTTCCCAACTAGCAGGATGTAACTGGAAGCTAAAAAGACGTCGGCCGCTGATCCCCGAAGCAGGGAAATAGCTGACAACCTTTGTTGAGAGCGGACCCCAAAAAGAAAACTCCTTCCTCACAAACCACATCATTTGAACTCTAATAATCTTTCTTTTAATATCCTTAATAACTTCAATGTATAATCTGTAAATAATAGCTGCGATGTAATTAAACTAAATTTTTAAATTAATCAATATCACGCTACCGTTATATTTATCTCAAATGTTACACTCGATATCAGGGAAGGTATCAATCAAAATATTAATATTATTACTAATGAAAATAAAATCATGTGAAACACAGTTTCTAAAATTATAAATGAACTTGTAACTACAAATCATCCTTGGTTTAAGAACTAAACGCAATTTTGTATAAAGCGAGGGTGATTAGTTTTTACTTACACGTATTTCACGTTGCTCTCTTATCTTTCTTGCAAGTTCAATGAATGCTTCGTGGATATTTTCATTATTCTTGCAGCTACATTCAAAGAATGGAATGTCGAAAGTTTCTGCCATCTGTAAATATCATTTAAGAATATCTTTTTTAAATAGTACAAAATCGAAATTTTCAATCTATTTTTTTTAAAATTACAATTGTAGTGACATTCTTATGAAAAACATATTGGACTTTTGAATACAATTTTAATCCTTTTGTTTATCGTAACTTCTAAACAAAAGTGAAAAACAATACGCGAAATGAGAAATATACTTACTTATAATCAAGAGATTAAATCTAATTATTGTCTTATATTTATACACATTGGTGCCTAAAAGTTAACAATAGTTAATGAACGTTTGTAATTGTTAAGCAAGTTCCACTATATATATATATAACGAAAGAATCATTGTTTAGTAGTAAATGAATCCTACAAATCAGAAGGAAACAAAATTCTGAAAATTAGAATTTAGAACATGAGACCTACTAAAACATTATGAAAAAGACCAAAAATACATAGCTGTTATGTTTTCTAAAGCTGTTATACACTTAGGGCTATGATGTAGAGTTAAGCGTGACTTGTAGGATCCAAAGCTACCTCTTTCAGCATATAATGGATGTATAATAGTACGAGAAAATAATGAAATAGAAAAAACCAAAAATATCAATAATAGATAAGCCTAAAGAATTCACGTGTATTCGAACAGCATGCAAATAAAAATAATTATAAAAAATTAGAGAAAGTATTATTTATAAACGGAAAATAAATATATAGGAATCAATTAAAAAAAGAGTAAACAAATTCAAAAACATACCTAAAAAGTAAAACATAAATAAATAAATAAAAATAAATAAATAAAAATGAAAACTAAATTAACTGTTGGAACTAAACGGAGGATAGGTGTTTACTGGAATGATGATTGACAAAATTAACTGGTTACTATCTATAGTAATGGCACCATCTGTGTAAAATTCTGAAACAAAAAAATCATAAAATATTCAAACAGAATTTAAACAAGAGAAATCGGAATAAAAAATGTAAGTGAAAAATATACTAAGAAAAGATTATAAAGCTTGAAATATTACAGTCTATTAACTACATGATTTTTATAAATGTAAGCATTAAGTAATTTATTAGTTAATCATGCTTTAAACAATAGTTATAAAACTTTGAGTAATTATTTAAATTTGCTGTATGTTCAATAACTAGATCATTATTTCTTCGCTTGCAATCAATCATAATATTTCTATAAATTGATGCAGTTATTGCTATTCCAAAACAGCTTTTTAACGTTAAAATGAAAAGCATCTCTTTTAACATAAAAAATACTTTTTAAAATATGATTACCAATATTTAATTGTGAATAAAAAAAACAACAACTTTTGTTTGTGTCATAATTGGTTTTTGTTTACTTTAAATATACTGCATAAAAATTAAAATTAGAGATATAACCCATTATTTTACTAAATATAAATAAATTATCTGTATACCTATATATATGAGAAGAATTAAAATCTATTTTATCAATCTCCTTGTAGTGCTGATACATATTTGCCAGACAATTGCTGGTTGACCTACCTTGAAGTGGTCTCTTAATTTGTTGATAATAATCGCTATTGTGAAACATAAAATTTCCTTTTAATCTTAGGTGAATAATTGTGCTACATTTTTCGAAGTTTATGAATTTACATAAAGAATATTTATTATGTCTTTTCTTGGAAACCTTAATAATGTCTTTTATGTCAATGGAATTAATTAAATCTACAAAGTCAACGTTATACATAGAAAATATGTTTTTATCTTGCATATATATAAAATACATACATCAGGGGCAGATCTAGGGCCAGACAAACCGGGCCCCTGTCCGGGGAGGTAAATTGTAAGAGAGTCATTTAAATCAAATTTAAAAAATCCATTTTTTTTTTTTTTTTGAAAAAATTTTTTTTATGTATTTTCTGAAATATTATTGGTTGTGAATTTGGTATTTCATTCCTTATTTTGTTCTCTGTATTTTTAATGTGAGTTTTCTTTTATCTTGAAACTTAAGAATTCGAAGCGGGAGTATATGTTCAATCATGAAATTAGATAAGTTTACATATCTTTCACTATTAATTTTCTCCACATCCTGAAGTATGTTACAAAGGACATTCCTTTCATCCGTACGACCTCCGGTGTCAGCTATCCAAAAGGGGACAGGGGCAATAAGAGTTTTTTGTTGTTGTTGTTGATAGAGAGTCACAGGAGATGTTTTATTTTAGTCATGAGTGTAGGTACTATAAGTTAAAATAAACGTTTGTAATCCCCACCATCAGCAGATTCTTTTCAGAAAAGATTTGCATGCTGAAATGGATGATTCTTCTCTTACATTTTACACGTTTGAAATAATAACCGGTAGATATGTCCTTAATTTCGAATTATTTTGTATTTGACTTAAAACAATATATATGTAATAACTTAAATCGAAATCTACTCACTATCCGAAACTCCTTTATTTATAACATCTAATTCACATAAATCCTAATAACCTATTTCGAAACACGTCTCAATTTATCTTTCTCTAAAGCATTAAAAACATTATGTTGGTATATTTATTCAGTGGCATAACGGAAAAGATTAGGGCCCCCTGTAAAGTTTGATTCAGGGCCCCAGATCAGATCTTACAAAGGATTGCAAAACCGTAACACCAGGCGTTGGGCCCTCTAGAATCCTGGGCTTCCCCCGCGATAAGGGTGCTGAGGGGGTTACGCCACTGTCCGACGCCAATAGTTCTCATGTTGCTTTGAAATACGACATTAATAAACAATCAACCCAAATATTCTTCACATGCAAAAGATAATTTTCAAACCAAATATTCATGTATAACAAAAAGTAATTCACATATATAAATATAACAGTAAGACCTTGTTCACTTTAATATTCATTGAAACAAATGAATATTACATTAACCAGATGATAATAAAAATTACCCACATAAATGTTTACTCTATGTAAGAGTGTAATCCACTTTTCTGAGATGACCTGCTTATAATTGAACTGGATAAGTCTTATGTTCATCATGTTTATTTCAACAACTTTAAGTACCTTTTCCTCAAAATGGTGAAATTTTTATGGCAGTGAGAATAAAATGTTTTACATGTTTTAACAAATAATTTTCTTTTCAAGTATGAATAAAAATTTTGTTATTAACTATTTGATTTATTGAAACTTAATTTTAATTTGCTATTTGGTAAAATTTCACTGCCTGAAATAAATAATTATCAGGAAATCATCGAATCCCCGTGTTAAAGTAAGTAATATAACTTAAGATGCCAGTATAAATCTGAGTTCTTAAGTTCATAGATGTTGGAAAAAAAGGAACACTAACTTGAAAAATCTAAGATTTGAGAAAAAACTTATTTAAAGATTTTTTTTTTATATTTTTATTAGTGATTCAGAAAACTAATTTTTTTTTTTTTAAAAAAAAATGACTATTCTATTTTATATTTACTACATCTAAATCCATCTCTCATAAGACTTTTCAAGCTTCTCTTGTGTAGTTTTATTTCTTTAAAGCATTTTTTTTTATATATTTGGACAGTTTTCGCTCTATGTCGAAAATATAAATTTTTTTTATCAAAACCCTCCATACTTTTCACACATTGATGACTAGGACAAATTCTTATATTTATTTAAAAAAAATTGTGCACTTAGTTATATTTACTACATTAAAGCAAAAAAGACATAAAAAACATTTGAATTTCAAAGTTTAAATGGACACAAACACCGTTTTTGGCCCATGAATTCTGACAAAGATAAGAAATGTTTCAATTTTCATAAGAATTTGCCACGTTGTAATTCATACATTTGCTTATGACAACGCGTTTTTAAAATTTGAAAATATTCCATATATAAGCAAATTTCCTTTGTAACACACAGCATTACGGTATAGGAGATGAAATTTCGACCATATTTTATATAAGAAAAATAGATCAACTCAGATAAAAAGGAGTAACATAATAAAATATCCTGCTCTACATTTGATAACGAAGTCAGAATACATTAATGTTAGAGTGCTTTTATATCCGATGAAAAATGTGTCTCAGTTTGTAATCCTATTCTTTAAAATTACGCAAAGACAGCTGTCAGAAAGAAAGAAAAAATCAAACACTTTTGTTTTTCTAATAAGCAAATGTAGTACATCGCTGGGGAAAGAAAAAAATGTTTAGCCCCATAACCATCACATAAATTTCAAAGAAATAGAAAACAGTAAAAACAGGGCCTATTTTTTATTGTAGAAGTTTTAAAATTAACTAGCTGAACGTAAACCAACTATATATCTTCATTACTTTAAATAGTCTGGTTTCTCCATCGGACATGTTAAATTTTTCAGAGTTTAAAAAATAATTTTAATACATTACTTTACACCCGTATACCGAAATAAAAACGAGCACTAGAAATATATGGCGAAAACTCATCCCTTCATTTTGACACTAGAGCAAAAAAGATGATTAACCGTTTAATGATGCGAAACGGTAGAAAACAATTTTCTAACAGAATTTCACCTATACTCGGTTTCCTAAAAGATCTAAAAATCCATTGTTTTTAATTAATATTTTACATCAGCTATCTCAGTAATTACGCTTATTTCATCAACGAATTTTGTTTTAATTTCGTAGTTTTTTCCAGAAATTTAAAACTACACAATAGGCCTATAATGATGTACTCGTTGGCCAATACTGCAGTCCTTTAATGAAGTTTAAAATGCAACATATATAAAAAGAAGAAAGGAATAGCTTTTGATTTACGTCATTATTTATTAGGAAATATTTTTTCTAGTATTATTTTATTTTCAACGAGAACTTCACAATTTAAACTTTTTGGTCTGTATTATATCTGTACAAATTTATTAGCATAGTGACGGATTTAGTTGTAATTTTTGTTGGTAATTCTTTAACGATAAAATTCAAGATTTAGCATAATGTATTGCCATTTTTTTAAAAAAAGTGAGAATAGACACATTTTACACAGTGGCGTAACGGAGAACATTATGGCCCCCCCCCTACGAAGTTAGGTTTGGGGCCCAAGCCGGATCTTATAAAGGGTACGTACTTGGCGTCAGTCAGGCTTTGCCCCTCCCCCGCGATGCGGGGGTGTTCGTTACGCCACTGTATTTATTACTGATTCTTTAGACCTTGAACTTTTGATAGATTTACTGGCGATTCCAAGAAATATAAGATCATTAATTGTTTTCATGGGCCTTACTAATAGGGACTTAATATTTCCTAAGCAATGATGTCATTTCTATAAATAACAATTTATTCCCTTTGCCTAAACACGTGACTTTTTTTATAATGCTTTTTTCCCTGTAAGTAAAAACTTGATATTTGAATGTAATTCCCTCTCTCTTTTTTTTTATCTTTGTCATGTAGCAATCATGTCTTTTTGCTCTTTATTTCTTTGTCTTTGTCAAAATGTAAAGCACGCGTGTGCGTTTTTATGCTGGATGTTTTCTGTGTTGTCTTAGGATATTTATGTTTGTGTGTCTACATGTTTAATAAAAAATATTTCTTACCATAAGGAACTGCCTGGTCATTGAAACATCGCCATCATGTTCACATTACTCGCCAGGATTATGATATATATATATATATATATATATATATATATAGTAATATAAAATAAAAGTGAAGAAGTACTAGAACCTACAGTATATATATATAATGTTATATGTGCTGTGCCTTTTTATTCACAAGAATTATTCAAGTTTTATAGGTGTGTATGTGTGTGAACAATTTATCTTTTTAAATTATAATGTTTTGCTTTAGAGAATTCCCATTTTTGTCCGGGGCGGCAAAACTGCTAGAGCCGGCTCTGCATACATATACATAGAAGAAGTTTTTTTCTTGACAAATTTATTTGTTCAACAAATGATTCATTTATAAAATCTTTCTATTTAATAATGAAGTGAATACATAAGATAAATATAAGTTACAAAACATGTAACAGAAAATAATTTCAGGAACTCATGACCAAATAACTAGAATAGGAGTCTGCAAACCGTGACTTGCCAATCACATGCGACACCACAGATGGTTGCGGCTCTTCTGACTTCTGCCTCTACATGTTATTACAAAGCAATTACGTCTACTAAAATTGTTTCCCTTTCTCTTTTATTATTATTTATTTAAAAATTTACCTTTATCTATACATGTCTAAATATACGTACAAGACGTACCCAGAATCTTAATCAAAGGGATCGAAATTGAGATTACATAAAAGTATGTGGTTTAATGCAAAAACAACCAGTATCAATTTTATATCAAAATGATACATGTTACGAATTAAGCAAATAAGCTTCTCAACCTTTATGTGCCAGAATAACCAAAGTCAATTTTGATTATTAGTGTTAACATTAAAATACAGAATGAAGCAATATCGTTGCTATAGGCAAGGCAATTTTTTCACGAAGCTTTAAAGTTTAATTCTCAGCATTATCATATTTTGAATCGATTGTTTTTGAATTAATTTAAAAAAAAAAAAAAACACCTTGGACAGTTTTTTGTTTTTGAAGGAATGGAAAATGTTACTGTGTGTAAGACTTTATTTATGATGTAACCACTACCGGAGAACTCCTCATCCCGGGCAAGAATTAATATGCATATAAATGGTGTTTAGACATTTTAATTATCTTGACACACACACACACACACACGCACACACTTTGGTTCTTTCCTCTGAAATATCTGTCGGCTTCTGAATTAGAAGATTTTTTTCTTTGAATTAAATTAACAACCTTAAGAATCGAAACATATCAGTATTAACTTTTCCTCTTACAAGTGCTAACAAATGTAATTAAGCAGTAAGAAACAATGAACAGAATATCAAAATAATTCTATAAATGGAAAATGTACCTTTTGGCCCTTTTCAAAATCAATTACTCTCATATGTGTAGCATCGCATTTGTTGCCTACCAAAACCTTGACAACATCCTGAGATGCATTCTGTAAAAATGAATATTTCATTTATAAAAAAAAAAATAATAATAAATTGGTTTAAATTTATTTTAAGTTTTATATGTTTAGTAAGAAAATAAAACTTACTTCTTCAACATTTCTGAACCAGTAAGTTAAATGGTTGAAAGAATCCATGTTTGTGACATCGTACATTACGAGTATTCCCTACAAATTTAGAAAAAAAAAATCATATTAATTTATAGACTGTAATGGAAGATATATCTTCAGAGAATACACCATTAAAAGTTAATTACGAAATTTTACGATACATAGCATTATTTCAACGATATTTTTACAATATACCAAGACATTGTTACATCAACCAAAGGAAATTGTAAAACGTACTTCAGAAATAATGTATGCATAAATGATGAAAAAATAGATTCTAGTTAATGCAGGGAGCTGACACTAACGCACAAGAAGTACTTAAATAACATCTTAGATTTTGAAAGAAAAAAATATATACAGTTTCTATGAATGAATTGATTAATGTATAACAAATGCAATTTAAACAACAAAAATATTAATTTCATTCTTTTAAAAACACTAAATATGTACGAGAAAATTACATTTAATTAATTGATACTAACAATTTCATAGATGTCAACATGATAAAGTGCACATATTCCGTAAATCTTAACTACCTATAATACTTACGATTTTCTTGTAGCGAAGGTCCTTATATATTTGGTACAAGTACTGATAGATACTAAATTTAGTTAATTAGTTATTCCAGGTTTAATTTTTCTATAAATAAAAGTAATTGAAATACAGCAAAAGTTATAATAAAAGATACTTAGTATACACATTACATTTAATATGCAGTAAGTACACACTACGATACACTTAGTACATGTCATGGTTATACATTTAAGGTATCCGACTACGTTCGGAACCATGATTTTAAAAAAGCACATAAATGGATAATTTTCATGATATTTAGTGTCACTTAGAATAGAATACATGTTTACAATTGTTTTAAGGACATTATGACACAAAAAAATCTTTTAAATACAATATGTGGGCAAAAAATTAACTTAGAATAACCTTTTTTCCAAATGTTCTCCTTTTGTAAAAAATGCTTCTATTGTATTAATATTTTTCCTGTATATAGCACAGACCTCTGTACAGAGGCTCAACTATGATGTTTGAAAAATTCACATTATTTTCAGAGTTACAACCATTTGAAATAATTATCGGCGTTTTCTTAAAATTTCTCCCTTCTGTTTTCGTAAAACATGGATAAACCGACTTCTGAGTTATGCATTTCAAAAAAATTCTAGTTGAGCCTCTGTAGAGAGGTCTGAGCTGAATACAGGCAAAATATTAATACAATAGAAGCATTTTTTACAAAAGGAGAACATTTGGAAAAAAGTTATTCTAAGTTAATTTTTTGTCAACATATTGTACTTAAATAATTTTTTATTTTAATACTATTCTTAACCCAATTTGATATACATTGTCTAATCTAAGTTATGCTAAATATCATAAATATTATCCATTTACACGCTTTTGCAAAATCTATTTAAACATATTCTATTTAACATATTCTAATTAAATTCAACTAGTTATATAAGTTTAAAAAATTGAAACGACCGCGTGGCAGATTTTCATTTGATAAATATTTTTCATCAACATGTTCAATGCTCAAGGACAAAAAAATTAGACGCATATTTTTCATCTATCTTACTGAGTAGTTTGATAAAATTTCTTAAATGTTTTAAATAATATCGGAGCTTTAATTGCTACAGAAAGTCTCATTAGACTTTATCATAAATCTAAAACCTAAAATTAATGGAATACAGTTTTTTTTTCTTAATTTCTTTTAATTATTGTTATTTCTCAGGAAGAGTAAGTGAGAGTGATAAAAGGAGAAAGAGAAAGAAAATGGTAGAAATTATTTTTCTACTAAAATAAACTACACAGACTTAGTTATATTCCTTTTTCTGCTATTGACCGAATCTATTCTCTAGAAAAGTTGAAATAGAAACACTTTTCAGACAAAACAGCTTTAAATATTCAAATGAATCAAACCCAGACACTTTCAGGTCACTGTTTGCAGCCATAAACTTTGAATAATCAATGAGACTTCCAGATGATAAGTTTGTGCCCTCGAATTTGGAAGGGTGTAGTTATTAACTGTGAAATTAAAATCATTGTACCGAGTTAGTTCAGCCATTCTAGTAATAACACTTTCATTAATATTTAAACTGATCGATTACGAAAGAAATAAGAGCATACTATGGGAAATTGGACAAACGTGATCAGTAAAAATTAATAACGAAACATACAAGCGTAAAAATTTTAGATATCTTTATGTATCAAAATAACGATGAGTTACTTATTTGGTACAACAGTTATCTTGAGTAAATTAAGTGAAACTTTATCAAAATAGATTTAGGGTACCAGACAACGTTCGGAACCATGATTTTGCAAAAGAGTATAAATGGATAATATTTATGATATTTAATGCCACTTATAGATTAGAAAATGTACATAAAATTGTTTTAAGAAAAGTATTACAATAAAAAATTATTTTACAATATTTTGAAAAAAAAATGAACATAGAATGACCCTTTTTCAAAATATTCTCCTTTTGTGAAAAATGTTTCCATTGTAATAATATTTTGCCAGTATATAGCTCAGACCTCTGAACAGAGGCTCAACTAGAATTTTTGCAATATATACATTAGAAATAGGTTTATCCATGTTTTACGACAACAGAGGGGAGGAGTTTTAAGAAAAATACGCCGATAATTATTTCAATGGGTTATATTTCTGAAAATAATGTGAATTTTTCAAAAATCACATAGTTGAGCTACTGTACAGAGGTCTGATCTATATACAGGCAAAATATTATTCTAAGTTATATTTTTTCGGGAATATTGTATTTAAATAAATTTTTTTTTGTAAAAATGTCCAAACTATTTTATACATGTATTCTAATCTAAGTGACACTAAATATTATGAAAACTATCCCTTTATGCGCTTTTTTAAAATCAAGGTTACGAACGTAGTGGGATACCTTAATATGAGCAATTTATTTCTTAAACATAATAATATAGAATTTTATTAA
The DNA here is from genome assembly GCA_019973955.1 of Trichonephila inaurata madagascariensis. Lineage (NCBI taxonomy): Eukaryota > Metazoa > Arthropoda > Arachnida > Araneae > Nephilidae > Trichonephila > Trichonephila inaurata. Next base: position 166,770 of record BMAV01008888.1, on the reverse strand, counting down.
AATATTTCTTTGATGTTGATCTTAATTTTTTTAAACCCAGGGAAGTGTTAAGACTTACCATCTTTATGGCAAATTTGAAGCCTCGATGACGCTATGAGAGCGACTTGCATTATCAAGGCGCTTTCATGGCGCCTTCGGGGGTCCAAATTAACCTGAGGATGAAAAGCCTTATCAGTTCATTCAGAATACACGCAAGGAGATTCGCAAAACATTGGCTCATGGCATACGTCTCTCCCCTTAAAAGGTCGCTAAAACCTTGGAACCAGGTATCTACCGAAATATTTAATTTCATATGTGGAATGAGAAAAGAAAAGAGGATAAAAATATTAACAGTTTGACATTCCAAAGCTGGATACAGGGGTTAAATGCAACGTGTATATAAACAAGTAAAAGGATATTTGTTACGTAGGGTGCGTGTCCAGGATATATTTTATGATTGGGAAAAAATACCTATTTATATTGAGGATCTTTGCAACAAGTTTGCTGTATCTACAAGCGAGCTCGAAATATGTTCCTATCAAAGCTTATAAAGGTAATGGAGAACCACAAGTTGTGGATGTCCAGGCACTAACATGGTAGGGTTGAAAAATGTACTCTGATTGTATGCAAGTTGGATATGATGCAGAGAAAGATAAACCGAAGAAAATCCTCAAAAAGACACAGAACCATTTTCCTGTTCACAATGGTGGGAATAAT
>BMAV01008888.1:149708-160783 GCA_019973955.1 Trichonephila inaurata madagascariensis | reverse complement strand
TTACGTAGGGTGTGTGTCCAGGATATATTTTATGATTGGGAAAAAATATCTATTTATATTGAGGATCTTTGCAACAAGTTTGCTGTATCTACAAGCGAGCTCGAAATATGTTCCTATCAAAGCTTATAAAGGTAATGGAGAACCACAAGCTGTGGATGTCCAGGCACTAACATGGTAGGGTTGAAAAATGTACTCTGATTGTATGCAAGGTGGATATGATGCAGAGAAAGATAAACCGAAGAAAATACTCAAAAAGCCACAGAACCATTTTCCTGTTCACAATAGTGGGAATAATGGTGTGAAATCTAATATCATTGCTCGTTCAAATTCTTTACCTGCTTCATCATCTCAGCGGAATACTGCTGTCCGCAGCAATAGCGTGTATTCGTCGTGCCAGATGACTCGAAAGAAGGGACATCAGTCCAATACACCTTTTAATAACAAGCCAAAGCATATTTTGAGGAAGGATTCACATAATGAGCAGGTAATTCGTCCTCCACAAAACTTTCCTTGCACGTGGAATGGAATGTTTCCTAATTTTCCAACGTCATCAATACCCATTCTTGGAAAAGGTTTTCCTGACTCTTACGAAACTCAACAGGAAAGCTCTGAAGTTTTGAATGAACTAAATGATTCTGGTTGGATAGAAGATTCTTTCTAAATTTCATCCCCCAGTATTTTTACACAACTCCATTACATAATTATATATTATTCTGAGCCAATTATATATACATCCATGCTTGTCAATCATATGCTATCATGTCTCCCAATCCTACCTCCTTTCCTGTACCATTACCTGGAAATCGCACTGCCAGTCCTCCAGCTGGACAGATCACTTATGTCGAGATGCAAATTATGGTGAAACAGTGTTATAAAAATGATCCTTCTAGAAGTTTAGAATCCTCTACTTTAATTAATTTTTTTTTCTTTAACAATGATTTTAATCCTGCAGATATTTTTATGAACAACACTGTGACTTTTTTTTTTACACTTTCGGATAATTTGCATTGACACTGCGAACGTAAGCCTTTCCTCAACTTGCCAAGTCAGTAATTGGACATCCACAGCACGTTGTTATCTTTAACCTTTACAAGCCTATAAAGGAAATATTTCGAGCACACTTGTAGATGCAACACATACATATCAAAACTGGAAATAAATGGAAAAAAAATTGAGAAAAAAAATAATGCATTTTTCTTTTCCTAATGTAGAATCTCATTACCTTACAAACAGTGATTTCTTGTCCAAAAGAGACACGTTTGTACAGGGGAATTAGAGTAAGATAGATCGATATCATATCAAATCAACATTAAGTGGGAAGGGCTTAGAGAAAACATTGTACTTTCATTTATTATAGACAAAAGAAATGTTTATCTCATTTCTATTCAGCACACAATGTCCTTTACTTTGTCTGCCCAGTACATTACAGAGCCCCCAACTGTGCTAAAGCCGGAAATGAGCTTTATTAAGTCCCTTGTGTGAGATAGAAAACCATAATAAAAAGGCACGTATGTATCATTCTAATAAGAAAGAAATAAAAATAAAAACTTCATTAATAGGTTTTCTAATAATAGATGGCTCTTAGCTTCATAGAATATCGCCATATTCAACATTGAGATCTTAAATTAAGCTATTTTCTTCCAAACCGGCATTTTTCCTTCATAACCATTACGTATTTTTAATACTTTCTGCTTCTATCGTAAAAGAAAAACCAAAATAGAAAGAAGGATTTTTTTTTTTAAATTTCAGAAAACCCAAATATGTTTCAATAAAGAAAGGAAAAAAAATCCCACTTTATAGAAAGTTTGGAAAATATCGAATTTTATATCAGTGAAAGTCTCTTTCCAGAAATAAAATTTTTTATACAAATAAATGAGTCTGGAGATCCTTTCGCAAAGTAATATTATACCTTATATTTTTTGTTTACACTGAACTATGTGCCTGTTTTCCGTTAATGCTTCAGAAGTGCTATTATAGTCACAAAATACTTCGAATACAATGTTATAAAATTTTAAAAATTACATAGAAATTTAAAAAGTTCAAGGAATTAAACAAGAAAGTTAAGTTAAATAATTTAAAGTAATATAATTGAAGTTAATTAAATTTAATATTTAAATAAGAAATTAAAGAAACGAAATTGAGAAGAGAAATAAAACTCTAGATACTTGTAGTAAGATATGAAATTCCATCTATTTGTTAATTTTTAATTTGAAAATAAATTGAGACATTATTTAGGTAGTAAATGAAAACTTATTTTACACTTGATGTTATATTCGCTTTTCTTACAAATCAGACCACTACATGTATTCAAACTGTTGATGTTTTTCTACTAGTTCACTCTCACCCTTTATATATATATATATATATATCTTGTTCAAATTTTCAATCGTCAGTAAAATATTTTCTATTCTGCAAAAACTGGTATAACAAAAAGATCATCTGTGTTTTAAGGGATTTTTTTCATCAAATATTTTAAAATAAGCTTCCAGATGCATAAAGAGGAAAGGGATTTTTTTTCATTGGCATTCGTAGTATGATCAAATCCCCCCCCCCCCCTTCCGCATTTCATCTTAAAAGAACAGTATCAATATTTTTCATTTTGTGAGTGGATAAATGAAATATTTCATGAAGAGAAATTGATGGAGCTATATACATAATTCTCTGCCCCAGCTAATTTTTTCATGCATTATCATTTTCATTTTTTATTTGATTTTTGAAATCTTCCAAGATTCTTTTAATGGATTCCTTTTTTCAATTCCTACTATTAGTTCACTCTCTCCCTATATATATCTTCTTCAAATTTTCAATTGTTAATAAAATACTTTCTATTCATCGATTTAAGTTCAAACACATTTTTTTAAACTTGTGGTGGATGACACTAGATGTTAATACAGTTTTTTCGAATATTAATTCATTAATTAAATTTTATTTTTTAATTTTAAATTTATTCTGTGTTATTTCTGTCGAAGTTACAATTGGCTGCATTATATGGCGCCAGTACGTTTTTCGTACGAAGTAGGAATTGACTTACAATTTTTTTTTCATATATTATTTGTTCAGTTACAAACCATACTCCATTTGAAAGTTAGCTAAATTTGAATATACTACTGGAAAAAGAATCACTCGTAGTGTTTTCACTGAGTTCATTGGTTGTAATTAATTTAATTGTGTTTAAAAATTATACTAGCCATAGAAAATTTCTTTTTAATTTTTATTTTCAAGTATGTTTAATAAATCGGTATCGAAAACTTTCCTGCCAAAGTTCAAACAGGTTTTTAAGGTGCAAATTGTTAACAGCTTTTCTGGGAAGGTGATATATATGAGGATAGTTTCAAAAGATTTAAATATATCTTAAAATAATAGGTAACAAAGTTTATTTTCTTTAATAAACGTTAATTGTCATTGAAACTCAATTTTTGAAAAAAAAAACCTTTTAATTAAATATAATAAATTTCAAAGAGAATCTAAATGTCACTTACCATCGCTCCTCGGTAATAAGCAGTGGTCAAAGTCCGAAATCGTTCTTGACCAGCGGTATCCCTGTAAAAATAAATTTTATGAAGAAACCAAATATATATTTTTAATATTAATGCTAAAAAAATTGTTTTCGTCAAATTGATAGTTTAGAGAATGTATAACAGTTTATAAGTGTTAAACAATAACTTCTTATAAACTGAAAAAAAGCCTGTCTCTAGAGCAGTCTCTTAAAGGCTATATGAATCATAAATGATTAAGAATGAAGAAATGGTTCGCTTTAGATATAAATATTATTCAATAAATTCTTAGCTTAAATTTTGATTCAAACTTTAAAATAATTTTATGAAAATACACACATTAAGGTATCCGACTACGTTTGGAGCCGTGATTTTGCAAAAGGGTACAAACGAATATTTTTTTAATATTTAATGTCACTTAGATTAGAATACACGTATAACTGTTTTAAGAATATTATTGCAATAAAAAAAATTATTTCAATGCAATATTTTGGCAAAAAATGAACTTAGAATTACTTTTTTTCAAAACATTCTTCTTTTATGAAAAATGCTTCTATAATAATAATATTTTGTACTTATACATAGCTAAGACTTCTCCAGAGGGCCTGAACTACAACTTTTGAAAAATTCACATTATTTTTCAGAATTACTACCAAATGAAATAATTATCAGTGTTTTTCTGTTAAAATATCTCCACTCTGATGTGTTATACAATATGGATAAATCCACTTCTAAATTATATATTTCAAAAATCCTAGTTCCGGCTCTGTACAGAGGTCAGAGGTATATATAGGCAAAATATTATTATTACAGAAGCATTTTCCATAAAAGAAGAATATTTGGAAAATAAATAATTCTATGTCCATTTTTTAAAAAAATATTGCATTTAAATAATTTTTAATTGTAATAATATTGTTAATACAATTTCGTACGTGTATTCTAATCTAAGTGACCCTAAATATTAAAAAAAAAATATTTGTTTGTATGTATTTGAAAAATCACAGTTCCGAATGTAGTCGGATACCTTAAAATTATACCACCACAAAAGTATCTTTAATCTCTAGTATTCTATGATGAATTTGGAAAAAAAATCTATTATTACGAATTTTATGTGAAATAGTGTAAATAATTTGTGTTTGGATGTGTAATGCATTTATATTACTTTATGTTATATCTATGATATGTTAAAATTGTAATATTCGCAAGCAACGCCATCCCTCACGTTATAATGGTGATTCAATGAGAATTTGGCAAAATCTTGGCGATAGAGCCAAGTTGGCGACCATGTTGAGGACCATTTTTGATGTGTTCGTAACCCTATGGATTGTTCTGGAAATTAGTGTAGAAATCCACTAATTTCACGATCTATGACGCATGCGGATCTTTCTCGAAGGATCCACGAGGCCTATAATTGGGAGACGCTTGCCGAGTCAGTTTTGTTTTGACTAGTGATTAGTAGCCTTGCCTTGACCATTGAAGTGTTGACCAGCGATTAGTGATTACTCTGTCTTTTGAGTAGAACGAGCGGTGCTTCTGAATAATCTTTCATACGTGTATTTTAAATATTAATAGTTGTGTCTGAGTGCTGTTGAAGATGTGAAGACCTGAGATTTATTCTGCGAATATTGTTGTTGAATCCTGTATTTCAAGGATTTTTTTTTTTTTTCCGACAATAAATTTCCATCACTCCTGAATAACTGTTTTGTGCTTTGCGACTGATTTGTATAAAATCCTCGAACCCCGATCAACGTAACAATATAATTCCTATTAAATAGGAATTAACCTATGTATGTGTAGAAACAAGCTCATCTACTCAAAAAGTATTGCAGATTTTTTTTTTTTTTTTTTTGACGTATTATCAGTTTTTTCTCTCTTATCTATAAAGATATTGAAAAAAAAAATTATACTACAGGTCTAGAAATGAATTTTGGTCCCTGTTCCTGTACTAAAAATCAAAGTCCCTCACTCCCGTTTTCTTAACGCATGCATTCTAAATATTATTCCAATAAATATTTGAATGATGGCTCCTTCCCAATGTTTTTCCCATCAAATCTAACTAAATTTAGGTGCTGCATTTGTTCGTTTTTTTGTAGCATATATTAATTAAATCAAAATTTTACTATAGAATAAACTTTCATTGATGTTGTCTCCCTTGTGAAATGAAAAAGTTTATTTCAGACATACCTTAAACAATTAAACATACCAAATTTGGAGAGGTAATATTTCAACTATAAAGTGTAAACAGCGTTTTAAAAAAAAATTCTGAAAAAAATACTATTTTATTTTTAAAAAAATGAGAGGTTTTTTTTTAAAGGAATGTTGATTTGAAATAATTTGGAAAGTGCAAATGATATGAGAAACTACCATTTAAATTTTAGTCTTTTAATGGAATGGAATTTAAAAAAACATGTACATAAATAACTATCTTATAAAACTGCTTATCTTTAGTTATTTCTTAAGATATGATTGAAGAACAATAATTATTTGACAGGATCTTTAATACTAGGGATAAAATACAGTGGATAAACGTTTTTGGCCTTTCTCCTTATATGTGTAATGTATTCTTTTTGACAAGTTAGACTCTTCAAAAATATTTTTCTTTATACTGATATAATTTTTTTTAAATATGTTTCTTACAATATATCTCTGTGAAGATTTGAGCTTTCTTCAATAGTTTATATGGCAACGCTGTTTATATATAAACATATAACATAAAAACAATTTTAATAAGTAACTTAATTACTTTGTGTGAACAAAATACGAATATGAATTAATGTATTGGTCTCATCAGTTGTTCTTAAAATTATTAATGCATAGTTGTAAAAACAAACTAACTGAGGTATGGAGAAAATGTGTTTTATTCCCTGAATGAACTTTAACCTGTAAATGAACATCAATCCTTAACAACAACAACAAATTTTTTTAAAAAAAAAAGATATATAATTTGTACAATATATCACCCCCCACCCAAAAAAGAAAAATTAAAAATAAATCCCGTTTTAAAAAGTTTCCATTACATAAGATCAGTGAAATACCTTGAACTTAAAGGAGTTTCAGTGGAACCCCTTTCCACACACATACTTAGAATATATCTCAAAATAATATTTAAAGTAAATAAACATGTTATAAATACTTTATGTAAAGGAAATTAAAAAAGTATTCCATTTTTGATTAAAAAATTTTTTATCTAACTTTTTAATATAATTTATTAATAATATTTATTTGTGATCCAAGTGTCACCTACCCATGCCTTATATTTAGTAAATAGGATATGTGCTTGTTTTTTTTCGCACGAACTGTTGAAGTCTAGGTCAATTGAGATTAAATTCAATCGCATTTCGTATTCTGAGTTTAATTTGTTTTAATACTTTCTTTTTGTAGCCACTCACATTAAGAAATATACTGCACTTAAACATAATTTTTTGAAGGGCATTAAAATGGTTATAGTTATGTAAGAAATACCGTGCGTGAATTTACAATATAAAATTTAGGAGATGTTCTTGATTAAATTTAGATTTTAACATCGAATCTCTTGATATGCTGCTAAGAGTTGTTTCCCCTTCAATATTATAGGTGTTTTCCCCACAGATTCAAAAAGGTGCATTTTCCATTAGAAAACTATTTAGTTTTGCAAGACATTGTGCTAACGAGTATAAAATTATCTCGGAGAATCTGAGATAGTAAACAATAGAATATTCACAATCTAGTAGGAAGTATACATATATAAAAAGATAAAATGTGTGTGTTTTAATATTCTTTTATTATATTATAATAAAAGTTTAAAAAGTGTTGCAAAATAAAATTCTTATATATAAATAAAATTTTCAGTTTTAATGAATAGGATGAGCTTTAGATACTTGTAATGATACAAATTTCATATAGAACGGGAATCCATTTTGTGTTCATATTTATAAGTTTCTTTTCCGCTTTTTTATTGTGACTCGTGGAACCCCTGGGTTTCGTGGAGCACAGTTTGAAGACCACTGCATTAGGCCATAACTTATGTGCTAATTAAATTTATCATGTAATAATTAAATTTTAAAAGAATGCGCAGTTAGCATTTGCTGAAGTCTTTTATTGATGCTTTATGTCGCAATTAACTGGATTGATGTCGCTTTTTTCTCGGTTGTGATTTGATAGCAGTATCCTTCATATACTTCAGTTAATGATTCATATCCTGTAAATTTAATGAAAGAGAAATTTAAAAATTATTTAAAAGTTTTCCCACGTTTGATGAAGTGAAATTCTTGACAAAATGATAACGATATGTTTTCGAATTTTCTATTGATAGATCACGAGCTAAGAAACTTAGATATGTCAAAGTGACAAAGATAGTCTAAGAATCGAAAAGAGTTTTCTTTATGAACTGGATAGAATCAAGAGACTATCAAATTGATAAGTGAGGTAACTTGAGGTGAATATAATTGCCAATCACTAAAAATAAATGAATGGAAAAGAAAAAATAAATTAAATATGTGTTTAACGCGTCGCATGCATTTTACACTGCTTTTTTTACTATATTGTTAAACATAAACTCTGTACAGTTATTAGTTTTATTTTTAATAGCTAATAGTAATTAATGCATAACAGTTAACATATCTTTTCAAGACTCTTTATTCAAACCTGAAACAAAACATAAATTCAGTATAAGTTATTTTCTTGAGATATAGAAAACGCATTTACAGTTCTTTACTTAAGAACTGAGATAATAAATGGTTATTCAAAATTTTTAGTGTCTATTTCACTTATCTCATGGAAGCACATCTATGAATGAGTAGGTCTTAATTTTTCCTAGATAAAAGAAATTCAATGTTTGTATGGTACTTTTCAATTGAGAAAGTATGTGAATAGAAGGTAATGAGAATTGAAAAGTAGTCAGCAAAAATGCAGATACAATTAAATGAAATGAGTTAATTCCAATAAAAAATGATACTTTATGTGTTCAAAGTTTATAAAAAATGAGCATACTGAAATTAAAAATGAAAATCCTATAAATAGAAATTTGAATTAAAAATGGGTGAAAAGGGAGAGGAATACGGGTTGTGTGAGATATATTTACGTTTCCAAATATTATGAATAGGAAATTATAAAAAATCCGTGCAGATAAATTTGGAATAAAATGCTAATTAATGATATTAAACGTCATATTTATATAAAAAGTGTTTTCATAAAAAAAATTTGTCTCTTTGTAGTTGTGAGGATTTGAAAAACAAATTCAGCCCCATTCATCCATTCAGAATGAATTTTCCTGAACCTCAGTTTTTAACAGGTGCATTAAACTAAAATAAAATAAATGGAAAAAGCGAAACCATTGTGGCATTATTCTTAATTATGAATGTATAAATTTTATCACATGAAAAAAGTAAATATTTTTTAAAATCATTAAAGTAGTTTAATGAACACGAAAATTGAGAACTGGTGTCCAATTAAGTATGAAAAGAGTACAAAACTTCTTACTTTTTTCTTCAAATTGTATAATATCTGGTAATTGAATATAGATTGTAGTATTTACGAAACCCTATATTTAGAGAGAAAGTGTTTCATAAAAGATGGGCAAAACTTAGAGTTGATTGTGCACATCGAAACAAACAACTTTCATTACAGGATGAATGGTCGGAATTAAGACGCAAAGGCGCTTGAGGGATCCTAAAGTGATGCCAAACGAGGCAAAAATATACAAAGACCGTTTGTTACAAAAACAAGTTTAGTGGCAGACGATTACAATAAGTGTTCAAAACAGTGACAGGAAATGGCTATGCATGCCAGTCATTGTCGAACTTTGTGAAAAACACCAAGCACACCTCGTACATCCCCTGCAGTGACCGAGTCTTGTGATGATTTCTTATGCAAATTCAATGGGAGTCTCGTTCATAAGAGTCTTCAACTGTCTCCACAAAAAGAAATTGAGATATGAAAGATGTGGTGAACGTGGTTTCCAAGCTACATGACCACCTCACACAATCCATCGGTTTGAAAATTTTATAGTCTGATAGATTAGCACGTCTCGTACATAATGGGCTGGTGCTTCATCTTGCTGGTACAACGTTTTTCGCCGAATGTGTGAGAGAATGCCATTCAACGAGTCTGACAGCACCTGCTGCAGTAATATGTGGTATTTTCTCTCTCCAAGGCGTTCAGGCAGAAGATACACTCCGAGTAGGTGATCTCTGATTACTACTGCCCAAACAAGTCTCTGATGACAATGTGACAAGTGGTATGTGGATTACACACTGTACATGTTACATCTTCCTATACATGTTAACCGTGGGAGTGTGAAACATGCAACTGCCTAGCTATTGTTCGTACTTGGCTGATAAATCAGCATATCCAGAATAACGTCTTCCACAACTGTTCTGTCCGTCTTCGTGAGACCTGAACCCCCACCGAGAAGCGACAAAGGATCCCGTCTCATACAGCTGTCGGTGCAAGCGCTGAAATGTTTTACGGTCGGGCAACCTCCTGCCTGGAAACCACTCTTCGTACAATCGTTGAGCCCCTTGCCATTTCCATTTTTAGTTGAATAGACAAAATTTTCATCAGCCTTTTCCCTCTTAATAAAGGGCAACATTTTCCGAAACGTTCCACTGCGATTGGCAGATACCCATTCGAATCAATCGAAGCGTAGTTTTACATACGAGTCAGTGACCTAACGTACATCCCCGAAACCCGGCATCGCAGGGGGGGGGGGCAAGATTCTAGGGGACCTACAGCCTGACTGACACCAAGTACGTACTTAACCAATGTATAAAATATTAGAGCAAAACATGGTTTTGCAGGTGGGACCTAATATTCTCCTTAACGCCACTGATACGAGTTCTTTTTTTTTACATTTGCATGCGATAAATATCGTTCTTCTACTGATAACTGAGAAAAGGAATGGAGCTTTAAAGTTTGCATGAACTACGTTTTTAAATGTGTCAACACCTTTACACTTAAACTGCAACCATGCGTTCTGTGATGAAAAATGTTTGTTTGGATGTATACTATCACTATTGCCTCCTAAAGTTTTGCTCAGCATTTATGAAACTCTCTGTATGTACATATATGTGTGTGTGTTTGTGTCAACTTAGAGAGAATTTGAAACTCCATTCCCTTCATTAAAATAACAATTATAAATTACAATTTTCATGTAAAAATAATTATATATATATATATATAATTATTATATTATATATATATATATATTTATATATAGCATGCATGCAGTACCTTCCTTCCATATGATGAAAATTGATTAATTAGTTTCTGCATTCGAATTTTTCATTATCATTATTGCTCTCCTACCCTAATCTATTTTACGTTATAAAAATGATTAAAAAAAGCAGCTTAAATATTATCAAACTCTTATAAGGCTGAATAGTTGCAATTTCGTTGTTATGTTTCTTAAAAGAATTTTCGCAGATTTTGTACTCAATTTAAAAATAAATATCGAATCTGGAAAGTATTATGATCACAGTTGTGCTATTTTAAACATCTACTTTCATGGTAGTATATATACAATTAACTCATATTCACTTATTACAGTCCTAAAGTTCCTTAAAAGAGGGTGAAACGCTTTTTCATATTAGTTTCAATGTGTTA
>BMAV01008888.1:116880-149698 GCA_019973955.1 Trichonephila inaurata madagascariensis | reverse complement strand
AAATTTGTGCAGCTTTGAGTAATTGTACATTATTTTAATTGACATGAATGTATGTGCTCTCTCCTTTCATTTTAAGGTATCCGACTACGTTCGGAACCGTGATTTTGCAAAAGCGTGTGTAAATGGATTATATTTATGATATTTATAGTGTCACTTAGATTAGAAAAGGTATATAAAATTGTTTTAAGAATAGTATTACAATAAAAAATTATCTAAGTACAATATTTTGACGAAAAATGTACATTGAATGACCCATTTTCAAAATATTCTCCTTTCGTGAAAAATGCTTCTATTATAATAATATTTTGCCTGTCTATAGCTCAGACCTCTGTACAGAGGCTCAACTAGAATTTTTGAAATATATAACTTAGAAGTAAGTTTATCTATGTTTTACGACAACAGAGGGGAGAAATTTTAAGAAAAAAACGCCGATAATTATTTCAATCGGTTGTAACTTTGAAAATAATGTAAGTTTTTCAAAAATCATAGTTGAGTCTCTGTATAGAGGTCTGAGCTATATACAGGCAAAATATTATTATAATAGAAGCATTTTTCACAAAAGGAGAACATTTTGAAAAAAGGTTATTCTAAGTTAATTTTTTGCCAAAATATTGTATTTAAACAATTTTTTTGTTAAAATGTCCTTAAAACAATTTTATACATGTATTCTAATCTAAGTGACACTAAATATCATGGTAATTATCCATTTATGCGCTTTTTTAAAATCACGGTTCCGCGAACGTAGTCGGATACCTTAAAGAGACGAAGAAGAATTTTAAAACAGTTGAAATGAGAGTATTTTAAGTACCATTTCCTGATCTCAAAATGAATGGCTATTGCACAGTAAATTACAGTGGCAGCAGATCCATTTCATTATGACATCAGAAAATGTGTTTTTAACGTTCCCTTACCATCTAGTTCTTTGCGGATCACATTAATAACAAAAAGAAGTGCAATTACTTTCCTGACAGCCTAACATTAACGTAAAACCAGAATTATTAGAATACCAAAAGTTTCGAAAACATTTACATATACTTGGGTTCATTCTCTGAATAATGTATAGACTTTTTCTTTTTGTAAAAATAACTCCCACGGATAGATATTTAGATTGGGCAGAAATAATTTTCTTTAAAAAAAGCTCCACTACCGCAAATTATTTACTCGTATATATGCAGCAGAAATTGTTCCTTTTTTCAGTTTTAGGATTTAATCATTTCTTTGGCTCAAGAAATCAATACTGAAAGAAATGTTCCTCAAAACGTTTTACAAAAAGACTAATTAGCATCTATGCTGAAATTTAGAGAAAAGATTTAAAAACGAGAATGCTTGTGTGATCGTTTTTAACAATTAATACATATTTTTTTTCCTGTTCTTATATTTTTAGTACTCATTCATGGAAAAAAAATTCCTTTGAACTTTTTTAATTGGAATTAGAACGTAAAAAAAAAAATGTTATGAAAAAAAAAAAAAAAAAAAAATTATTCGTGTGCAATATTTTGACAATATAAGAATTTTGCGCACTTAATATTCAATTTATACAATTAATTTTATTATTTTAAAATATTTGGCTCTAAAGCTTACTATAAATGCATAAAATTTAAATATTTGTGATTTAGAATGAAGTTCAAATATATAAGATATTTAAGTATTATATTTAAAGCCCTGATTCCTTTATTAGCGAAACGAAAAAAAAAAAAAAAATTAAAAAAATATGATGCTTTGTATAATTTGATCATTAAATGCGATTAGTTCGTATTTATTTCGTTAATTAATGGAAATGATGAAATGCATCATTTCTCTTAATACTTTATTTAATTTCTTAATACTTTAATTTCGAGAACTTGTGAAGAAATCGGAAATCTTTCATCTGCTATTTTTCAGACAACTCTCTTTCGTTTCCTTTATAGCCTGATGTAATAACTTTAAACAGTTTAATTTCATAATAGAATTTTGAGTTAATCTCCAATATCTCGCCTCTAATCACCGCCCACATACACGCGGAATATTAAGAATATATTGCATAATATGTAAAGCGTGAATGGAAGTAATTTAGTAGCTTTTCATGAAAAGGTGGAAATTTCACGCATTTCATAGAAACGTAATAGAGTAACGGCCACCGCACAAGGACAGTATTATATCGATTATTATGCATCAACTGTGAGAAATTTTTGTCTGGATCTGAAGGTGATTTATTTGATTTTTACACCAGTTTTACCGGAGAAAGCATACTTTATACATGACAGGTATTGGAAGAGGATTAGTTTATTTCGATATTTCAATGTAATTTATCTAACTTTACAAATATATATTCATCAACATATAAAAAAAGTTTTAAAACAAATTCTTCTGCCTAATACATTTCAAACTAAGAAAACTACTTTGATTATGATAGATAGTTTACACTTACGAAAGGATCTTCATATTAGAGGAGCTAAAAAAGCTATTTGTAAGAATACTATTCTACCTCATTAAAACCATATTTATAACACTATTTAATTAACAAAAAATAAATAAATAAGATTACAACATTTTTTGTTACGGATGGAAACTTAACGAATTAACTGAAACAATAAACTATTGATTATTAATATAATAAAGCGATATATATGAAGCACTTGCTATTATTATAATAAAGTTATATATATATATATATATATGAATCACTTGATATTATTATAATAAAGTTATATATAAATATATGAAGCACTCTTATACTATTAATATAATAAAGATATATATATTTGAAGCCCTTATATATACTATTAATATAATACAACTATATATATGAAGCACTTATACTATTAATATGATGCAACTATATATATGAAACTAATGTATACGTCAAGGTTGCCAAACTCTAAGGCTAACTTGGGCCAAATAAACAAGGTTTAAGTTTAGGTGGGCAGCAAAAAGATCAACATTCGTAGAAACGTAATTTTATTTCGAATAATACATTAATAAACATAAATAACATAATAAGAATAATTTAATGTTTACGTTCTGACACTTGGCATTTCTTTTCTGCTGCTGTCTTTCCTATTTCCGGAGCAATTTTGATAATTTATTATATATTACCATGTACCGAAAAACTGATCGGGCCACAAAAATGTTCATTGGGGCACCAAGTTTGACACCCCTGGTATACGAAATTACATTGGGAATATTTTATATATATATTATGAAGTATTATTCTGAATATGTTATTTATTGAAAAATAAAAAAATTCAGTTAACTCGTAATCAGCTAAATTCAAAACACGGATGAATTTTATCATTCTACCATTCAAAAATTTCAGGTGTCAATGAAGAATAAGAATAAATAACGGAGCACTGACATTGAACACTGAGAAATACCTTCATTTTAGAAATGCAATCCCCCCGAAATGTGAGTAGTACTAATGGGAAAAAATTCGTACTGTTATTGATAGGGAATCTACTAGGCCAATTCAAGGAGAATCTTGTTGTGCAAGATACTATCAATCTTGAGAAATAGCTTTTCGGTTAATTTCACATATGAAAGTACAAATTATGTCCATTCAGAAGAATATAATTGCATAAAATATATAAAAGTTGTATTAGAAAGGATATATAGTCTGGAAATTTTATTAATAATAATAGAACCGGGACGGATTTTGAAGCAACAAAATAAGTCAGTGCATGATCAATATCCTCAAGGTTTCAGAATAGGATACCAAAATTTTCAGTTAATAGTCTGATGTTGTGATTCGGTTAAAAAATTTGTTAATGAAGTTAAGATACGATTCGAATACGAAAATAGAGGATAACTTAACATAAAAATAATTTTGTTTATCCTTTTATTAGAGATTCCTGGAAACATTTACTTATTTTTGCTGGATAAAATAGTTTTTAAAAATTTCCCCCTTGAATTTTAGTATTAAAATAATTATATGCACTCACTAAGATTGTTCGAATATTACAAAAACACAATTCTTACACATTTTTTGTAAAATTGCAATAATTTTTAATGTAATAATAAATTCAAGATAATGAATCTATTTTGAATTTGAACTGTGGCTGCTGAAATATAAATTTAAAAATTCATATGTTATACATATTCCTTCTTTCCTTCATCAGAGGCTCGACAGCCCAGGGTGGACCTTGGCCTTCTCAAGAAGCCTTTACCAGTCCAGCCTTCTTCCTGCTAGTGTTCTCCAATTTTTAGTTCTCAAAACTAGGAAATCTTTTTCTAGGCCAGTGATGACGAACCTATGACCCGTTGGTCAGACACTGACCCATGCAAGTTTTTTAATCGACCCATGATTTCTAGGCAACCACTTGTTTGCTTACGCGGGTTTATTTAGATTTTCTAATTTGTGTGGATTATTTATATTTGATTTATATTTTTTCAAGCACTACATTGACACAAAAGCAATTTAAACGCCGTCTATAACCTTCAGTTTTATCATTACAGTTTCAAAGTTACGCAAATGACAACAAATGTACACTAGTGTGCAAAACTTAAGCAACAATGTAAAAATTTAGCAGATAGCCATGAAATTGCAGAAAAAGAGGCCTGGAGATCAGTAGAGGGAACACGTAAGTCAGTAGAAACGTCATGCGTATGCAAATATCAGGAACAAAACGTCAGAAGCGATGTGAGCGTACGCAAAACGCGTGATATCGGCGCGCGCTGCTCAACAGTAGAATTAAATGAAGGACGGAGACGCAATTCACCATATTCTCTGCAAGTGCCAGTGAGTCAGTTCGTGAAATATGGCTAGAAGAAATCATCTGGATGACTTCACACGTGGAAGAATGATTGGAAAGCTGGAGGAGGGGCGTACTGTCACCAGTGTAGCTGCAGAGTTCGGAATCAACAAAAGAGTCGTTTCGCGCGCTTGGAAAGCGTTCCAAACCACAGGTACAGCTGTTAGAAAGGTTGGTGTGGCCGCCCGAGGACGACAACTGCAGGGGATGACCGATATATCATCCTGCAGGCGAAAAAAGTTCGACAGCAGTCAGCAAGCGCCATTTCTCAGAAACTCTGTACAGCAACAGATCGACAAGTGTAGCGGTTTACTGTGGCCAGACGCCTTCACAAAGGGGGCCTGTTCACCCGCCGTCCTGAACGCTGCCTCCCGTTGAAAGATGGCCACCGAAGCCACCGTTTACAGTGGGACAGAGAGCACAAAAACTGGACAACTGATCAATGGAGTCGTGTTCTCTTTACGGATGAGAGTCGGTTCAGTACCAGAAGCGATTCTCAACGCGTTTTGATTTGGAGAGAGATCGGGACCCGGTTTTATCCCAGTAACATCAAGGAAAGACATCGTTACGGTGGTCCTGGAGTTCTTGTCTGGGTTGGCATTATGCTGAACGGCGGAACTGAGCTTCCCATTTTCGACAGAGGGTCTGTAACCGGGGATCGCTATTGTGAGGAGGTACTTCTTCCCCATCTGCATCTTTTCCGAGGTGCCATTGGCCCAGACTTCATCTTTATGGATGACAATGCACTGCCACATCGCACTCTTGCTGTTGAGGAGCTGCTGGAAAGTGAAGATATCACTCGAATGGATTGGCCAGCGTGCTCCCCAGATTTAAATCCCATCGAACATGTGTGGGATGCTTTGGGGAGACGTATTGCCACACGCTCACATCATCCGGAGTACAACCAACAACTCAAACAGATGTTGATTGAGGAATGGGCACTCCTACCTCAAGAAATGTTGCACCAGCTGGTTCTGAGTATGAGGAGACGGTGCAAAGCAACCATTGTAGTAAGGGGAGGGCATATACCATATTAAGGAACATCTGCTTGTTGTTCTTCCTGTTGGATAGACAATCATGAGTCACGATACTATGCGTTCAATAAAGCTTGTTTTTGTTTGATTCCATACCGTATGCGTTGTATTCCTTTTTCAGCGCCGATGCTTTCGTCATCCTTTACGTACATAATACTCTCCCTCATTTCAGAATTTCATGTCTCTCAGATGATTTTTCGTGAAGTTATGGCAATAAACCCACCTGTTGCTTAAGTTTTGCACACCAGTGTATATTAAAGTATGTGGTATTTGAAATAAAGCAAAAGTATTTATATAATATCAAATAAAGTGTTTAATTTTACTCACATTTTGTTTGTTGAAAAAAAAATCGATGAACCAGAGCAAATAACCATGTTTAAAGCACTTTTTTCGGACAAAATGCACTTTTATAAGGTTATGTTCAGTTATGTTTTTAGAAAGAGGGACTTCCATGGCATTTGTATCGTCTCCTCTCTGTGTCACCTTATGATGCGCCATGCGTATGTCTTATTCTCGATATTAGCAATTTTTGGCTCGCAATTTATGGCGCGCCTGTACCAGTCAGTACCAATGTTGAATTTAGTGGCCCACATTTCGAATGCATTTTAAAGTAACGTGTACTAATGTGTATGCATATTAGGTATGTTAATACAAAATTTATTCTCAAATTATTGTGTGTACTCTAAATACAAATATTTTTAATATAGACCTGTACTATGTCGGTGTTTAAAAAATTAAAAACAACCTATACAAGTTCTAGGCCATATCAAGTTGAATGGTTTGGAAACTATGGTGTGAATTAAAGGAATAAAATAGTTATATGTATAATTTGTAATGAAAAAGTGACTTCACGTACAAATAATATAAAAAGACATTTTGAAACGTTGCATTCTAATCTAGGGATTTTTTTCAAAAGAAAAAAAGAGAATTTTTATCAAAGCAGTGTTTTAAAAAGGGTTTTGGCTCCAAAAAATAGTATTACAGCCGCTAGTTTCGAAGTTGCCCATTACATTGCTCGCTACGGGAAACCTCTTTCAGAAGAATTTATAAAAAAAGCGTTTTTAGAATGTAATCCTACACTGTTTGATAATTTTAAAGAAAAATACTTGATTATATATATAAAGCTTATAAATTCGTTACCTATAAGTCGCAACATAATTAAAGATCGAGTAATTGAATAAGAAAAAAAAATTTCTTTACTCACATACATAACTACTTAATTATGAAGAAATGTATTCAATTGTGCTTTAGATGAGAGTAATGATGTAAATGGCTATGCACAGTTAACAGTTTTTGCTAGGTATTAGTAGGGAAATATGAAAGAAGAGTTAATAAAACCAATAACGCTGAAAGAAGTGTACCGGTCTTGATATTTTTTAAGAATTTGATATCGCATTAAAAGAAGTGGATATTGACATTCAGGAAAAGCTTCTGTAATAACAGACGGTGCACCTGTATGGTAGGGAAAAAAATTGGATTTATTCAGTATCTTAAGCAAAATATTTCATATTATCTGATTAAATTTTATTATATAATACACCAGCAAGTTTTATGAGCCAAGCATGGTTTAAAAACATTTTTTGTAATTAAAATAATCAACTTTATAAACGCAAGAGCTCTTTATAAACGGTAATTTGCTCAATTCTAACAGGAGATTGAATTCTAATATTCTGGGATTTTGACATACAACAATGTGCGATGGCTTAGTTTCGCAATGTCTTAATCGTTTTGTAATGTTATTAGAAGAAATTAAGCTCTTTTTAATTAAAAAAGACAAAAAATAGTTTCTATAAATTATCCAATATCCATTGGTTAATCCATTTAGTGATTTTATGTGACATCACTCAGCATTTTAATGAACTGAATAAAAAACTTCAAGACTTGACTTATTGTTTTAACGATGTTTGAAAATATTAAAATATTTAAGACGAAACTTGGCACCTTTACTAAGGGTTTCGAAATGAAAATCATAAAATATTTTCCTCAATTATAAAACATTTTCTCAGCACAATAATTTTTAAAAACTCCGTTGGCATTCAAGAAAATGCAATTAAAAATATTTTATGATTGATTATGCAGGAAATAAAAAATTTGGAGAATTGATTTCTGAAGTTGAATTAAAATTGTGTGAAAGTAGAGCAGATAAAAATTAAAATTAAAAATTTGAAATATTATATTAAACGTATGGGTTTTTTTAGTAAATAATTTTATAACAATGAAAAAACTAGTTTATGCTCTTTTAATGATGCTTGGTTCCCCATATTCGTGTGAAAAATTGTTTTCTTCGATGAATGTAAAATCTTCTAATAAAAATAGACTTGGTAGGAAATTAACTGCGAAATGTGTTAAACTAATGAATACGAAATATAAAACTAATATTAAAAAACTATCTGAAAATAAACTGCAACAGATTTCTCATTAAATATTTATAGTAAATTTTGTTATATATATATATAAAATAAATAATATTTCATAATATATATTGTATGTAATTTTTGTTACTCTTTGTTCATTCACATTGCGATATGGTCGTCCTTCGATGACCATATCGTGGGGTTTCAGCGTAAGTTAAAGGTGTGGGATTCTCGAAATGATGAGACATTTTAGAATTCTTAATATGACTTTTATTAAGAATTTAACTTAGATTACTTAGATATTGAACAAACTTATATTAAGTGAGAATAAACCAAAACACGTAGTCTTAACACAGATCGCGCAATTAGATCACTTATCAATATAATTATATTATATCCGCCTAATCTCAATCTCAATAATATATTCGCGTTCAGAATATAATCTTCCTACCTTGGTTGAATACTCAACATCCAATCTACTTCAATATTTCTCCAAATGGTCGTACAATGGTATGTACCTTGGTTAAAATGGCGGGCTTTACAGGATTCTAGATAAGCCGTCAATCAACACTTCTAACTTCTCTACACTGAACTTTCTCTAAATTGCCATCACGCTCACTAAAACTTCTATCCTTTTAAAGGTTATCTTATTTGCATCTATGCTTCGTTTCACTTCTTGGATTTGGGTTGGAAAAGATTTGCCATTAATCGTGGCCGTCAAAGAACACAGAGGTTATGTTAGAGGAAGGACGCGTGAGATGTCACAACATACTTATTGCCATTTGTACCAAACGCTTAAGAATTTTTAACCCCACTAAAAATTTTTAAATCGCCAAACCATGCCCATTTGTACCCGTTAAGCCAATTGAATTTTAAATATGTTTAGTTTTAAAAATACTCCGTTAAAAATTTTTAAACTTAACTCTGGTGCAAATGGGCACTAGTGACCCACGAGCTAGTATTAAAAAATATGAACAAAATTTGACCCACGTCTCAAAAAGGTTCTCCATCCCTGTTCTAGGCCATCAATCCATCTAAGATTTGGCCTACTCTTTCTTCGTGTGCCAATTAGTTGAGCATTGAAGATACTTTTAGTGGTGCTTGTCTTCGTTCATTCTGACAACGTGACATGCCCATTTAATTCGTTGTACTTAGATGAAATTAACAATGTCAGATTCTTTACATGAGTGATAGAGTTTGAAATTTGATCTTCTTCGCCACGTTCCATTTTCCTGAATTCCTCCAAAAATAAATCTTAAAATCTTCTTTTCGTAGATACTTATCGTTATACATATTAAGATATATTAATTTTCCAGCATATTCTTTACATATTTTTCTAATCTAGTTAAAAAGGTAAATTTGGACTGATTGATTAAATTTTTGACACTGTGTCCACACATGAAATATACTGTACCAAACACACACACACAGAAGAAAAAAATCTCTCATTAATGTAGTAATACAATTTATAAACTATCTTTGGACAATATAAAAAAATTACTTGCAATAAAAAATATATATATAGGGGCAAAAAACCAATGTTGTTAGCTTAGATACTAAACCACAAAGATGAGTAATATTTTGAAGCAATATAGTTTTCTTAACTATTTCAGTAAAATGTTCATTCAATTGTCTTAACAGAAAAACATTTTGAAATGATTTATTCTTAATGAAATGCCCGATATCCATATAAAATAATGATCATATGACTTTATTAAAAACTCGTAGAACACAAAGGATAACTTAATCAATTATTTGTTAGCAATATTCAAGCAATTCAGTTTCAGAGCTGAATTAATAAATGTATCAATTAAACAAATACTGATTTCAATTTAATATTCAATGTTCATATTATTTTTAAGTTAGATGTTTTTATGATTGGATTAAATAACTAAATTTAAAAAATATAATTATTCAAAACTGTGAATATGGTTTTTAAATGGGAAATATTCCAGATAAAAATGAGATTACATTAACTACATTATATTAATAGTTCTTGTGAGAAGTATTTTAAAATCTCATAATTATATAAATAAACGATATTCTATTATTTTAGAAAATAATATAACCCCTTATTTACTCTCACTTTATTATGTATTCAATGATTTGAGTTTTTACATCCTGAAAAATAGTAAATTGTTAGTGCTTGAATTGTTTTTCTGTATCCAACTCGATATTGGATGTAAGAGTAAAGTAATTTTTTGACTACAACACAGACCAAACATATTGAACTGTTCCTTTCATAATGTGTGTTGTTTACTCTGTAACTGAAAGCTAGATGATCACAAAGCCAATAATAAAAAGGTCGAATAAATACTTTCTACTGTATAAGTTTTGTTAACTGGTTTAGCTTCTTTGATTAAGGCTTTATCTTATGATCCCCAAAATACAATGCTCGCTGCTGCAAGACAGCTTTTATTACTAAGTTTAATGCAAAGCCCTGGAAATTCTTGGGGAAAAGTCTTACGCAACTCATTAGGATGGAGTAATTCCGGATTTCCTTCTTTACTGTGCTCGACCTATTTGATCTTAAATCATATAAGTATTGTCACTTATTGCTTCTATGGCAAAGATTTTATCATCAAACAGTTTCCCAGATATTTAAGGAAAACCCGATGAATAAGGAAACAGTATTTTTTACACCATACAGGAAGGCAAGAGATACAATAAAAATGCACATAAAATATAAAAGTATTGCATACTTAAGAAATTTAGTAATACCAAGTTAGAAAAATAGAATATATATAATCCTGCCAGTAAAAATCCCACTTGCAAGTCTTATGGAAAGAAACATATGCCATCATAAATTCTTAAACTGATATAGTTTGTACAATAAGAAAGGGGAAATAAAAATCCATTGTGTGTGGATTATACTTTTATATAGAGAATTATTACAAAAATATTAATTACTTTAAAAGGCACTTACCATTTCAATGATCAATCGATAAATCTGGAAAATGTTTATGTCTCATTTCTTTTTATTGTGAAATATTTGATTCAACTTTGAAAACATTTAAGATAATAATGCTTAGAATTGAAAATGCTATGCAATAACTGGGATAGATATAAAAGAATTTGATATGAACATTATTTGTCGTAAGCTTAATTTATGACTTTTTCTATTCTTTTTTACTTTTAATAGCTTTAAAGGATAATTATTAGATAACAGCACATTTTAATATTTTTGAGGAATCTAGAAGTTAAGTACAAAGGTATAGAACATGTAAAACTTACCAGATCTGCAGCTTTATGGGCATTCCATCTAGATTGATGATTTTCTGTTTGAAATCAATACCTAAAAGGTTAAATAAATTTAAGTGATCGGAAACGTGCTTTAAATTCAAATCTAAATGCTAAATATTTAACTAGAACATCAAAGAAATATGAGTAAGGACTCACAATGGAAAATTAAGCATAAAATATTTAAATATTTAATATTTCCAATTACATCAGTGTTCTGACTTAAGAAAAGTTTCTCTTTTGGTTGATTATGTACAAAAGTATTGAAGAGATTTTAATGAAATTAGGAATGTACTTAGGTTGATATAATATAAAAATATATTACACTACAGTTACGGTACGCAAGCGTCATTGCGTATATGGCACATCAGAGCAGGAAAGCTAAAGGAGAGGTTACAGGATGGAACAAAAATGAGTTTATAGGGAGTATGGTCATCTCTTACAGTTATGTAGCTTTTACAAAGGGACAAACTGGACATGAGACAGTTTGTGAGTCCCTATGACAGTTGGCATCGCTTCTCCAAAAATGCTATTTTCTGTTACTGGTTAGTTCAAAAGGGGAAGAGAGTTCAATCCCCCCAATAACATCCCAAATATATTTTATAGGGTTAAGATCTGGGGATCTGGCAGGCTGATCCATCCAGGTAATATCATACCTTTCTAGGAATTCGTCATTTAGACCAGCCTTTTGTAGACGAGCGTTGTCACTCAGAAAATGAAATCAGAATCAAGCGCACCTCTAAAAAGGTGAACATTAGGTTGCAGCATTTTATCCTCATTGATGTCCGCTCCTTAAATTCCCGTTCAACATGTCCACTCAAGCCATAAAAATTCCTTTGTTATACCAGTCTCTTTCTCGAATGTTGGAAGATATATATCAAACCCTTGGGTTTCTCCAGATGAAGGCACGTACAAAGTCAGTAGTTAGGTTGAATCTGGATTCATTAGTGAATAATATATCTTATCCCACTAATACTTACTCTAATGTTGATATTCTGGTTCAGAGAATAATTTTATTTATTGCTTTAGTCACACTGTTTCAATTTTTCTGTAGCCATTAGCTGCTTAAGATTATATAATATATACTTACATAAAATGATTTATAACATATATGAAACTGTTCGAGTAGATTTAACAAAAATCACATTTTAATCATTACATAAGTTGATATTTGAGCTAAGTGATTAAAAAATGGGCTTAAACATTTTACCATAATATGAGGTATCAAGGTATACGAATGGGGAAAATAATTTTCCCACTCCAAACACAATTCACGACAATTTATGACGCAATTATATATTAGAATTTGCGGAACTGCAATCGTGTTTTGCAATTTGTTTTAAAAATGGAA
The DNA here is from genome assembly GCA_019973955.1 of Trichonephila inaurata madagascariensis. NCBI lineage: Eukaryota > Metazoa > Arthropoda > Arachnida > Araneae > Nephilidae > Trichonephila > Trichonephila inaurata. The sequence continues at coordinate 136,992 of BMAV01008888.1, read as the reverse complement.
AGAGGCGTTATAGATTCATGCATTTTTGTTTGATTTAGAATACCTCAAACTCAGTTCCTATATAGGTTATGTTTCATTAAGATCAAATGTTGGTAATATTAGCTCAGATGATATATAATGATCACTTCAGTTATTTGAAAGCATAAAAGTCCTAGTTTATCAGTTTTCATGGAGTTTCAGTAAACAAAATGAAAAAGAGAAATATACATAACTGTTATCGTAAAATTCTCATGGTAATAAACAAAACTTTAACTAGTCAGTTTCAATTAACTGGTTGAGACTTTAAATGAAGTCTAACTCTATATCCGTCATTTATTTTTAGCCACAGAGGGATTACTATTCAGGCTACACAAATTAAAATATTTCTCTCTCATCTACCTCTAGTATAACCATTTAATTTGAAGTACAGATGCTAGTCATAAAATACCCACGAACTTCAAAACCTTGCTATTAAATTTAGACACATTTTCACGCTCTAAAATGGTAAATTGCCATTAAGAAAGGAATAATTACTGTAATAAAGAATAGGTAAAATTGTAACTATCTAACTATGCTAATATTATGGAGATTTAAATGACATATATACATATACGAAACAAAACTTTATTTCTCGATTGAAATTGAAGAGGACAAGAATATATATTAATTTGAAGACTAACATTCTCTCTTTTTTTTCAAATATCCCCCTCTAATGCATTATACATACAAGTTAAAATAAATTTCATTAATTCATTATTAATAGCATTATAGTGTGCTAACGTCAACAGAAAAATACTTTAGAGGAGATTTTAATTGTGAAACGGACAAGATATTTTATGTTAAGACATTCTTTTCGAAATTTTAAAATTTAATTTTACAGAAAAATATTGCTTTAATTATTAAAACAATTTAAGGTGTTTCGGATGAAATAGTAATTAAATAAAATGAACAAGAATTAAAAAAAGAAAATGTAAAATTATTTATCTTTTTAGTCCTTAAATTTATATATAAATCTGATAGCGTTAGATTAAATGTAAAAAAATATTTCTGTCTAAGATTAAAGTTCGAGATATTTTATATTAACTATAAACACTTATATTAAACAAAAATTTTATTTGGTTAACAGTATATTGAATAAAACAGATCTATAAGAGTTCATATAATGCTCTAAAAAAATAAACAAACTCTATAACTTTAGTAATTTTTTTCTTATATCTGAAGAAAAATGTATGAGTAAAGTTTAGCTCAAAGAAACTCAATAAATCATATTCTTCAAGATAAAAACATTTATTTTATTCCTTGGTACTTTTTTGAAATATACGAATGTCTAGCGTATTTGGTGAAGTTTGTGTTTTGAAAAAGTTTAATCTTCCAACCGAGCAGTTTTAAAAATAAGCGTCTAGCTCTCTTCATGTCGATTCTCAAGTGTCTAGAGAATTCTGAAAAGTTTAACAATTTTGAGTTATTTAATCCCAGTCTTGAAAACTGATTATGGTGCCATACTGATCGTCGTGTTGAAAACTAAACCCTTATTGAAAACTTTTAGGCTGAGAGCTTTTTTACACATTCCTCTCTACGTTGAATATTTATTATTTATAATCTTTTCTATATATGAATTATAATAAAACTAAAAGTCTCAAAAAATGACTAAATTAACTATTTTTAGAATACGAAGAAAACTATTTTGCATGCACACAAGAATTATTGTCAATAATGTACAATTAAAGCTCATTCAGATATTAATGAGCTGTTTCTTATAACTGATATTAATTTGTATAGAAGAGAATTTTTTTAATTTTAATTTTGTTTCAAATAAAGTAACTACAAACAATGTAAACCTTCAATTGATTTATACAAAACTACTGAAATCTCATGTACTAGTGTTTTTTTAAGAATTTTTTGATAATTTACTCATTTTACTCATGACTTAGTTTCTCTGGGAAGATTTTCTGCTTTATTATGGAAGTTAAAGTGAAGTATTTCCTTCATTTCTCACTGTTATGTCAAAATAACATAAAGACAAAAATTATAAGAACTTGATTGAAATTTAAAGCAAGGACACAAAACGTTCTTAATCACAACTTATTATGATTATCTTTCAAGATTAATTATTCTTATATAATACGAATAATAAGATATCTTTAATACAAGACACATCAAAAATTTACCTTAATATCTGAAATGTTTTCAAAATGTTTTTTTTCTTGGAATTATGAATAAAAACATCCGAAAATAAACGTGAAGTATGAATTAATTTGCTGATAATGCGAACATTTCACCCTATAATTTAAAAAAATTCTTGTTACAAAACTTGAGATATTTGTTTTGGATTCAGTGGTATTAATTATGTGATCCTCACATATATATTTTAACTTGATAATATATGTAAGTGCTATTTGTGTGATGATGTTTGATCTCATAAAATTAATATTAGAATTTCCTCCAATATTTAATGTATTTGTGAATTAAAGCGTGTAAAATAGCTTTATACAAAACTATATTTACACAAAAAACAAGCATTTTTTTCCAAAAAAGAAAAAAAAATCTGAAAACTTTTATTTCAACTAGAAATATACCCTAATTATTTGTACGTAAATGTTTGTTACATTTGTAAGTTACAGAATTTCTTATTTCTTTTTGGATAATAGTTTCTTCCTTTCAAATAAACAATGTCAAATTCAGAATTAAAAAAAATACATTGTTTTAGAGAATGAAGTTCGATGCAGATATTTTAATGCATTGAAAAGATCTTTTTATGGGAGGGGGGATATCGGTTATATGAATCGTACAGAAGTATACTGGTTGATCGATGCATTCTTTCTCAGATATAAGAGAAGTAAACTTTATAAATTTAGACAACTGCCATGCAGTTCGTTTAAAAAAACAAACAGAAATTTGTAATAAATAAGACGAATGAAAGGATTTCCATGTCTTCTGATTGTAGTATTTATCGATCATAAATGTATAAGAAATATTCCTCCCACCAAAACAGATTTATTTTAACTTAAAAAGTTTCTGCTTAGAAAAAAGCTTCTACGAGGATTTATCATAACTTTGCATAACATATTTTCATGAGTTGAAGACAATATGAATGTATCAAACACCTTTAATATTTTTAAAAGAGATAATTATGGAATTAATGAACAAAAAAGGACATTTCCCCCCTCAGAATATCAGTTCAAGGGGAAAAAGCTCTAAATTACTATATAAAAAATTCGATGATAAAAACATTTTAATCAATATACAGAATTTATTTACCTGTGAAATGATCATAATTTTTTAAAAAATCGTTGAATTTATACATATTGTTATATAAAATATTTACATATATATAGTCAGCGTTTTAGATATATTTTAAGCAAGAAGGTTGATCGCTCATTCTTGCAAAACCTAAGTTAATCTAATATTATATTTCATATAAGCTTTTATTCTGATTTGTGCCAGTTCAATATACTTAAATCTTTCCCATTAATATTAAAAGACTCAACTAAGCAGCTTATTTTCCATTACTTTAGGCAGAATCCCGAAATTGTTCTTGACAGATATCTTAAAGCCGAAAGCAAGGATTGTCGAAAATCATTATAGCTAATATATATTTCTCCCACGTAAGCAAATCAATAAAGTTTAAGCATGCATCTTAAAAGATCAGGTTTAATTGACGTCATTTAACAAATCTTTCTTTAAGGTTTCTCAAAGTATTATTCGAATTTAGAAGTTTGCGAAAATGTAGTTTTAATGACTTAATTCAGCCAAATATTTCCAAAAATAATTAAAAGTAGAATTCTATTTTTAAATAAATCATGATTTTTTTTAATCTAGAAATATAACTGCAACTCATAATTAATAAAATAAAAGAATTCAGTAATATGAAAAATAAATTTAATGTGTCATTACTTTTTATATGTATTGTGATTATTTTTTCAATTCCCTTTAATTTTAAATAATTAATCAAATACTGTGTTAGATATATAAAAAATATTCATATTTTTAGCACAAATTTCTATTAATTACAAATTTAATTATAAAAATTAGTGCAATAACTTTCTTTCACTTTTGTCGAAGTGCAAAATGTTTCATTACACATCTCATTTAATTTTCAATTTTAAAAAAAAAAAATAATGAAATTATATTTATAAGGACATGATAACATTTCTTTATGAAAAGCTTATTTTACATAGTAAGAAAAATAATGTCTTCAGAAAATGTTTGATAGTTATAATAGTATTGTATGAAATCTGTGTTATTTTCAAGTTTAAAACTATGTAAGTATAAAGTTATGCAATTAAAGCTGTTGTAAGCTTAAAGTTAATTTGAATTTATTAAAACAATATTTAAATGTAAAATAATTACACCTTTTTTGTGATTTTGGGATATATTTAAAGACAATTCATTTCAAAATAATTTTAATTTCACATCAGCAAATAAAAAAAGTAATAACTGCACATTTTTTTGTATTAATGAGGAAACATCCCGAGATAAATAAAGTATTCATGTTTCATCAACATTTAATAATCCCATATACTTCCTTATTTATGAAATTTTCATAACATAGTAATTAATATTTTATACAAAATAGTAATTAATAGCGAATCTACATCATTGTATTATATAGAGCAGCGTTCCTCGACATATTTTACTCACATAACCTTTGACTTACATTCCATCTGCTCCACGTAATCCACCTCTCCATTATGTATAATTACAAACATAGCATGCGCTGGTACAGAAATTATACTATAATACAGAGACAATTTTAGTTTTATCAGCTTTACAAAAATTATGTTTATTGGTAGTTATGTATAAATTTTTAAAAAATGTTTTTAAAAAAATGAAACTATGGCATTATTTACTTTGAGAGACAGCTAAGAACTTATTACAAACAACATTAAAAAGTAGACAAAAAAGTGATATTGTCAACCGTATTAAAGTTCGTTATATTGTACGACCGCTAAATTAATTACGGTACGTTCTCTACCAAAGTATAGTACAATCGGAAACTCTAAGGTACACTATTTGAAAATCATGTACATTTGCTTATTTTTATTTTAGTTATATGATTTAAGAATTATTTCACCGTATAAAAATATTCAGTAAACGACGATTCACATGTAATAGAAAATATTAATAACTGCTTTTAACAAAAACTCATGACGTCATATGAACAAAAGGATATAACCTGAATTATACAACATGAGATATATGTATTATGACTTCACAAATCATCTTTCATTAAGAGTTTTTTTATAATGGTAAAAAGCATCTTTTTTCGTATGTTCTATGTATTTACCAATGTCCATTACATCTTTTTCTGCGTACCCCTGAGATCATTTCATGTACCCCAGGGATACGCATATCACAGATTCAGAAACACTACTGTAGGTGATCAAAATTCATCTCTTATCAATTGATTCTTTTTGTGCAGTCAAGAAAAAAAAACAGACGCAGTTGTGCAAGTTGAGTGAGTGAACTGGGTTACAAAATTTTAGGACAGGTCAGTGACACTTTAGCGACAAAACTCTTTGTACAATTTTCGCAAATAAAAGAAATAAAAGTTTGGTTATAGTTGAGCCTACCCTTTCAGAAAGAACTCTTGAGTCAGCTTAGTGCAAGGACTTCAACAAATTTGAAAATTCTTTAGCTTTTTTTTAATAACATCAGTATCTAGGAATGAATTAGATGATTGCTTTTTGAGGAAAATTCATTAATCGTGATAAGTTTTTCTATTTTGTATCGTTTATCAAGTTTTACTGAACTTAAAGAAAGGAAGATGAATGAAATTGAATTTCCGTTGAAGCTACTTCATTTTTGTTTCTAAGATTTAGTATCAACCCTTTTGACAGTGATAGCTTAGAAATGTGTGAAAATATTACTTATTCTTTTTGCCTAAGGTCAACGAACTTGTGTCACACGAGTTTTGGCATGTTATCAAGAATTATGATCAAAGTGGAAAAAAGTGAAGCGCCGGAAATCCTGATTTCCAATTTTCTTTCTGAGAATGTAAGCTATTAACTATCATGATCACTTTGAATTAGAAGTTTGAACAAAAAGATTTTATGCTTTTCATTGAAATTTAAATTTATAAAAGTTGCTAAACTGTTCAGCGGAAAAGTTAACTAAATACTTTCTTAATAAAAAAAATAAATAAAAATTTAAAAAAAAAAAAAACCACTTCTGAAATATGTGTGTAATAGTACTTTCATGCTTTACATTAAAAGGATTTTCTGTAAATCTTAGGATATCCGTGGGTATATTTAGCTAATATATTCGAAAATTTAAATCTGAAAATATGTAATATGATTTTCTCCTCTCTCTCTCTATTTGAGAATTTTCTTTCTCTCTCTCTATATATATATATGCTTAGTCAATTATTAAATTTAAATATATGAATCAGAAGGGGAGAAATACACTCTAACATCGTTATTTTTAATATCAAATTAAAATATGAGATAAAATAACTTCGTAAAGCTTCCCAATATTTATTTATTAATAGATGATAGTGAAATATTGAAAATATGCCAATGTTAAAAAAATTTCTTTTTATTCTTTAAAATAAACGAATAGATTCCAAATTCATAATTTGAGTTAAAATATACTCAAGGCTTATATAATTTTTATCACTTTTTTCCTCATTTGTTTGTGCAATTAGAGTTATTAGTGGATAATTTGAATAAATAATAAATAAAAAATATTTGATTAATGCTATGAATTAATGAAACATTAATAAATCTAACTGGCACATTTTGGAATTAATATTACTGAACAGAGTAAAACTAACCTTAATAAATATTCGAAAGAAAAAGTATCCATTTTATCAGATGATTATTACTTTATACTAGAATTAATAGGAAATTTTTTTTACCCCTTTACTTAAGAAAATCATTAAGATATGCAATATATATTTTAAAAGCTACCTCAATGTTTAAATATATGCATAAAAATAGAAAATTACTTTTCTTACACTGAAAGTTTTTGTAAAAAACATCCTAGTTATTTTTCTTTTATTTGTCTTATTTTCTTTCATTTGGTGCTTAATGAGGCGTAAGACAGAAGAAAAGAGCCCCGTCTGCAAAAAGCTAAGACTTTAAGTATCAAAAAACATAAAATATATCGTTCGATATAAAAGAAATAATTCTTTCCTCCAAAAATATCGTTTTTAGCAGGCGATGTAAGTCAAAATTGAGCTTTTGTAGTATAAAATAAAAAATTAAAGAAAATAGTTTTGAAGGAAGCAAAACAATTATTTTAATGGGGAACAGATGGAAGTTTTGGTAAAAGATTTACTTTTGACCTTAGAATATTTTCAACACTATCAAAAAAACATGACTTATCAAAATTATTGTCTGTATAACCCGATGAAAGAAAATATAAAAGTTTTGATTAAATAGATGTACTTATATTGGAAAGGTATAAATCTATGCTTTATGTCATCTATATGCGATCCAAAAATAGGGAAATATAAACTGGAGATAAATATTTTACTAAAAGAAAAATATATATAAACTCTTTCATATACTAGTTCTCAACCTTGCTACTTTGGTAGATAGAGAAAACAAATGTTGGAGCTAAGCCACGCACGACTTAAAGAAATATTTTCTTTTATGGAATCTACTACTTGTTCAAGCAAAGTTCTGTTGGATGACCAGGAAAAACAGCATGCTAGCTCAGATATCAAATGTTCTCAGACGAAGTTATGTGACTAGAAAAAACTGCATTAAGTAAAGATGTTTGGCTGGTCTGAAAGGAAAAAAATTGGTTTGGCTGTATTTGGTCATTGTCTGTATTTTTCCTGTTGTCTGAGACGCAGACAAAAGTTCTTATTTCTATTTCTGTATCAAAATGTTTATTCACAAGCAGTCGGATAATTTCAGTTTTACCAATTTTCGAAAGAACCGATTGTTGAATATTACATAATGCTTTTAAAAATTCTTTTTACTTTTCTTAGAAAAAGATATAATGAATGGCAATTTAAAATTGCAACAGAATACTAAGAATGCAAATGAAATAAAATTCTTGGAGAATTGCCAAAGGGATCGAAATAAATACTAAATAATATGAATTCTATTTGTTAACAAAATTTCGACCAAGTTTTCCAAAGATTTTAAGCATTTTTTTCTTTTTAATGAAATAAAAGTACTTCGTTAGAAGTCGAATAATTGTAAAGAGAAATACAATTTTCCCTTTGATCTTTTTTACACATACTGAGTAAATTCGTTTTCGTATTGTCAAACTTAATTCTAATAAATTTCGAAAAGTTATTTCTCAAAGTTTTTTCATTTTTGTCAGAGAAATTTTCAGAAACGGGTGTACTTTCTATGTATTACAAATAACTGTTACCTTTTTATTATAAATATATACTTTATAAAAAATTAGAAAAATGGGGAAAAAATTAAGCATATTTTTCACAGCAAGACTAAATTTTATATTTTTTATGGATATTTCGAAAACCTTTGAAAATATTTTACTTTTATTAATCTATATAAGACATAAAATCATGTAATTTGGCATCGTAACTTTTTCAGTTTTAAAAACGATATCAAAGCTTTTACACTCATAAAACCTTAAAATTATCTCTCATTATACAGTTACATAAAGCTCAAAATATCACAGGAACACTTTACTGAAATAGCTGATTAAAATAAAGTCATAGCAAGGACAACTGTAAGCTAACTGAGCTTTAAGACTTTATTTACGCAGAAAGATTCCCTGAATAATCTAAGAACGCTGCAGAATGAGACTTATCTCAACATTTCTAATTTAATATTGTAGTTGCACATTAGCAATGATCCTTAGCGTGAGACGTCTAAATAAATAACCAGGTTTAACTCATTTGACAGTTATATCTCTATGGCACACACGTAACTGAAATTATAACTTAAGATCTCATTGGACTGTGGTGCTGTTTAAATTATAATACCCTCATTTTGCCATATATTGTTCTAGTCTAGGATTGTTTACCTTTAATGTATTATACTCAGCGGTTGGATTAATGCTAGAAGCCTTGCAAGTCAACATTAATTGTTTAACGTAATATGATAGCATCAAACACGATATATATATACTAGAAAATAATAGTTTGTAGTGTAATCTAGTTCATTAATTTTTCCACGGAAGTTGTATACATACATACATATATATATATATATATATATATGAAACTTAAATTATAATATATATGGGAATTTCTAGTCCCAAATTTTATAAATCATTTTCATGAGCATTTCGTGATTTTATGAATTCTTAAATAACATAGTACTTTTTTTTACGCAGGATATAGACGTTTAACCAAATATTTTCCAAAACTTTTCAACGACATTTTGTAAACTATTTCTACAAATAAATTTTCTCAGGAACTGTTTGTATCAATTATAACTCAATAATGGAGAACGACACAATAAATAAACATTTTAAAGACATAATTTTATAAAATGCTATAAGCTTCTTCATCTAAGTATATGCTAAAAGTTGTGAATTCGATTTATTTTACGTAAGGATTTTCTTCTAAAATGATGAAAAAATTGAAACATACACAGAACTGGGAAATTAGAAAATTCCAAATAATATGGAAATCGTAATAATACAAATATTCATTTTACTTTTGCTCATGTACATCTTAGAAACAGCCAAACTGAAACTCTTAACAAGCTTAAAATATAATAAAATAAAAATAAGAAAAGTTTAAAAAGCACAATTGTATGAACAATGATATTTATTTTAAAACACACACACAATGTGACACAATTAACTATATAATTTTAAATATATGATCAGAAAATATATTTCGAATAAAGTTGACGCACAAATTGTTTCATATCTTAGAATTTTAAACGTGGAAATATTTAAAGTACATAATACAGCGGTATTCTCAAAATGTAGTTACTTAATGCCTATGAACATAAATATTTTTTAGAACTGGTATAGAATAAAGGCAGTTGGATTGTTAAACATGTAAAAGATCCAGTGTAGACAGAAAATATTTATTATCAACGAAAATAAATTTGAAAAATTTATGCCAATTTCCGAGGAAAATTTTAGATTTTATGATGTTACAATATAAATATAAACAGAACAAAAAAAAAATTTTTTTTTTTTGAAGCTGCACTACTATAGATTGAACTAAAACTTCTATGTTGAATTTATTGGAATTTAACCGCAACTGCGTACCTTGCTACTTGTAATGTTTTTTCTTTGGCAAATATTGTATCTTCGCTATGAATCGGGTTTTACGTAAAATCCGAGAGAAAGTATGCTTCTTTCGTTTACCTATAAACGTATGTATGTATGCTCATATATATTAGTAAAATGATTGATTATATGATGTTATATGCATTATGTTACAGTATTTTAAAAAATGTATTTAGTTTTTTCCTTCTTAAAACTGATGGAAGTATATCTAAATACTTTTTGAAAAAAAAAAAAGTAATACATATAATTTTGGACTCTAAAACATATATTTAAAAAGATTTGAAGTTTTATATATGATATAATCTATTAAGAGATATTTTGTGAAAGAATTACGTGAAGAAGTTCTAATTTCTGCTCATTTTCCGGAAAATAAACCAACAAATGAATGTAATCATAATATTATCACGAACGATCGAAATTTTTCTGTCGCTTATAAATAATGATATTATTAATATGACGCATTCAAGAGGCTCTGCAATAAAAATCCACCTGAGGGTTTTGAATTACTCCATATATTTTCAATATTCACTCTTATTTTACTCCATATTTTAAAAGTATTCAGTAACGTTAAGGTATAAATAATACATATAATTAATATATCCTAAAAAATAAATATATCCTAAAAAATATTACAACAAATTATTTAAATTAAAGTTAACTTAAAATGGCACATATCTTTTTAACCATATGTTTATAATATTATAATAAATTGTTTTCATTACAATTACTTTTCGAGATGCGTAATGGTTTTACTAACTCATTAATGAATATGCATTATTATTTAAATGGGCCAAATTTAAGGTTTTATTTTATTTAGATCATAATACTGGCTTTATAATTCTCATTAGGTAAAAATATTTGTAGTACAAAATCATGATAAAAAATCACACAAAAAGAATTGTATTCGTCAAATAAAAAAATTATAATAGTCACAGTTTAATCTCTGAGAAATTTGTCAATTTTTTTACCTACTTTTACCAAATTTTACTTTTGTAGTGTATGCTTTAATGAAGGCAATTTGAAAATTAACATGGGATAACTGTCTAGAGTTTGGTGCTTTAATTCTATCTAAAAATTCTAAATAAGGTACTCACATCTTATTTATTTACCCTCATATAAAAAAAATTGCAAATATTTGTATCTAACTCATATTGTCATATTAACCATTTAAGCTTATAAAAATTGGAAGATATCTCAGAAAATTTTTTTTTGCTTTTAATAAATTTGCTTACCTATTTAACGCCTTATTATTTTTTTTTATTTAATTAAATGTTCTTTTCAGTTCGTTCAAAAAAAATTTTATAAAAGAAGCAGATCTAATTATTATATAAAATACAGATTTTATTGTAGAATAAAATAATCTGTAAACTTAAGGTACTTAAAATAGCTAATTAAAGAAAGAATTTGAATTTTAAATCGAATACTTAGAATGAGACTCCGACTTAAAATGACAAGAATGACTCCTCCGAAATTTTTGTAATACTTAACTTTCTTTCCTTTTTTGAATTGACTAAATTACGGGCATATTTTAAAAGCTTATATTAATAAGTTTATTTGAGAGATAAAAACGGTGTTTTATCTCTCATAATAATACATAATACATAAATAGTTTCTTAGTCCTAAGCCTAAGTGGTTACTATTATCTAACTGTAACCATTCTACTTTGAGATGTATTGTCTTGCGATATTCCTACATGCTGTTAAGCACTAAGGCATTAAGTTATATTTATAGTAATCCATAAGCATAATAATATAGTTATATTAATAGTATAGAGTATAATGCAAATACAGACAAAAACGCATACGTACATCTAAGCTATAATGCAATTAAGTAAAGGAGAGATATGTTAGTATGCACAAAAAATATCCAAGTCAAAGGTTTATTATAAAAATAATTTTTTGAAAAGCAAGATCTACATCTCCAAAATCAAAAAACGAAATTAATACACTGTTTAAGTTGTTAGTACAAAACATTACCAGAAATTTGCCACAAAATTATGTAGTGGAGTAAAATGGATTCTGCATCAATCATTTTAATTCCGAGATGTGCATTAATATCTATTCAACTGAAGAATATAAATCAGTGGATCTTTTGCTTGAAATATAAGTTCTTACAACAAAATTACAATCTTCATTATACAGCAATTATAAAAATTTGGGCATTTTATTTATATTTCATAAATTTATTTAAGGTATCTGACTACGTTCGGAACCGTGATTTTGCAAAAGCGCTTAAATGGATAATTTTCATGATATTTAGTGTCACTTAGATTAGAATGCATGTATACAATTGTTTTAAGGGCATTTTGACAAGAAAAATTATTTAAATTCAATATTTTGGCAAAAAATTAACTTAGAATAATTTTTTTTCAAAATGCTCTCCTTTTGTGAAAAATGCTTCTATTATAATAATATTTTGCCTGTATATAGCTCAGACCTCTGTACAGAGGCTCAACTAGAATTTTTGAACTATATAACTTAGAAGTGGGTTTATCCATGTTTTATGACAACAGAGGGGAGAAATTTTAAGGAAAAAACGCCGATGATTATTTCAATGGGTTGTAACTCTGAAAATAATGTGAATATTTCAAATATTCTAGTTGAGCCTCTGTAGAGAGGTCTGAGCTATATACAGGCAAAATATTATTATAATAGAAGCATTTTTCACAAAAGGAGAACATTTTGAAAAAAGATTATTCTAAGTTAATATTTTGCCAAAATATTGTATTTAAATAATTTTTTTGTCAAAATGTCCTTAAAACAATTGTATACATGTTAGTCTAATCTAAGTGACACTAAATATCATGAAAATTATCCATTTATGCGCTTTTTCAAAATCACGGTTCCGAACGTAGTCGGATACCTTAAACATAGCATATTTGATTAGTAATTTATTTCTCAATGTTAATACTTTTACTTATTAAAGTGCGAAATTTTGGCTTAATTTTTTTTAAGTTATTATTAAAAAAGGAACTATAGTACTAGAAATGATACTTAATGAATCAACTTTTGATAGCCTTTAAAAACTCAGGCGGTACAGTTTAATGTTGGATTTGCAGGAAATGTAATTCAAGTTTTGTAAACCCTTTGAAGGGAAATTAAGTAACAATCATTTTTTCAAAGCTCTTCTGCATAATCCGTCACAATTTTTTTCTGCGTTTTAAGAATGCTTCAAGTATTTTTTTAATTTCATTTGCGTTAAGAAATATAACAGACGGAGAAAATTCATCTCACATCCTAATGACAGTACACAAACGATTAGAAAAATCACTCTTTACAAGTCATTATTTTTTATGATTTCTAAAAAGTAATTATGCTGATTATTTGTATTTCATAGCACTTTCGATGGAGTCAAGTTATTTTCAAAATATAATAATCTTTATTCAGAAAAAGGACGAAAAAAAAATTTTTTAAATCGATTATACTTCTATTAGTTCACTTGCTTAGCTCTAGCACTAGAAATAAATTTACTTCCTGAATTGATAGATTAACTCAGATCCATCTTATATGATTATTGTTATTAAACTGAAACTGAGCACTGGTTACGTCTGTCAAGTAACTACACATCTACAATTTCTATAACAAGAAATGAATTATTTATCTCCAATTACATAAGAGGTTGTTCAGGAGAAACAAGTGTAGAAACTACATTTTGCTTATGTACTAATTCTAATATGCTCTACTTTTTTCACATAAAACTAAATTAGTTTTAAAAATCTAAAACCCCATTAATTTTTTGAAAAAAGAAAAATTTAACCTGCTTAATGGAAACGTACACAAGTGATTTCGAAAATATACAAGGAAATTTTTTTAAAAAGTGTTTTTGTTTGTAAAATAAATTATTTGATTATATACAATGCTCTTATTTTTATAAAAAGAGAATAAGTTTCTTTATCAAATCAAATTCTATTCGAATTACTGCTGATGTTTCTATTTTATTCTTGCTTATTAATTCGACTTTACGATTGCATGTTTGGAACGCAGTCGAAGTAAATTAAATTTACACATTCCCAAAGTTGTAAGCTTCTCAAAGTTTCATTTTATTTTTCCGTGGATAAATCATTAAAATTGATTTTCTTATTATTCTCTACTGTAAATAAAATCTCAACAACCGTTTTAATTGATTGATTTTTTATATTATTAAAACAATTTAAAGAACTAGCGTGAAATAGTAAGGTAAGAGTTGTGTAAAACACTATATGTATAATTTTTTCGTTTCATCCAAGACTTTAAAACCATGGTACTACCACAAATATAAATTATACATATTCGAGGTAAATTTGTATTTATTTTTTATTAATGTTGTCCTGCATCTTATTTATTATTAATATAAACGTCCTCCAAAAACTCATTTATTTTTAGGACTTCTGAACTCACTAATGTTTAATATAAATTCTTACACATTAATATTGTATTTCGCTTTTGTTACTTTTTGTAAAAAATGATGAATTATTTTTTTAGATCATTTATAATTTAACAAAACAAATTATATTAAACATTGAGTACAGCTGCACAACATATAATTCATTTTAACACATATTGTCAGGGTTGGATATCGTTTTAAACTTTGTTGGTGTTTTAAAAATCGCTATTATATACTTATAACATTATTACTTGTGAATTACGTTACATATTTTAAATTTTATGAAATATTTAAGACCGGTTGATTCTCATTGGTATAAAAATTGCAGTCCAAAATATTATAAGTATATACAGAGTAACTATATATAATTTTGATATATATATATATATATACATATATATATATATATATATAATCCACAATAATAATTATACATACAAATAGTTATAGTCCTAAGTATAATTAGTCAGAACATTAAAAAATATCATTCAATGTTGTACAATAGCAAACTCTTAGCTTTAGGAACCAAGAATGCAGGTTTAAATAATGTTTTACAGTAGTATGGGCAAATTACTTCACCTGTAATTTTCCTATACTACTGGGCTATAGAGTATAAGGAGGCACAATAAATATGTCATTGCTATACTATACTATACTGCAAGTGTATTATCTCTCTCTCTATATATATTATTAGAGAGACTGAAACTACGTATAATACACTCCTATTTGTTTTGTTTTTTTATTTAAATGATAAGCGTTTTGCTTTATGAGTAAAAAAAGGTTATTCACCTATAAATGTTAGTCGATGTCCATTTAACTTGCACTTTTAGGATTCTTATTGTTAGGGAGATAGTACTTACATGATGATTAACAAAACTAAGGAAAGCTGATTATTCAATCAGCTATTATATTAAGGAGATGATCAATGTTGCATTATAATTTTAATGCAGCATATTGAAAGAAGTGAAAGAGAAATAAAAAATAGCAAATTACACAAAATGTTTCAATAATAATCCGAAAATATGTAAGAGAAACTCTTCTGGAAAGTAATGCAATTCATATCATGGCTTCTTGTATTAGAAAAAAGCCGCTAATTAATTTAAAAATTAATTCCCTAAAATTTCTTTTTTGTAATGATGCACTGAATTAAGTTTTTCTTAATTTTTTTTAACTAAGCACGATTTTACGTAACACGATTTCTTTTAAATCTAATTTGTAGGATTTTAAAAAACGATCATTGCTGAAATTAAATAGCTTGTACTTGAAATAATCATATTTGTGTAATAATGCGCTTCATTGTTGATGAAAATGTAAGTGAACCATTCATCACAATGAATTTATTTTTACAATAAATAAAATAATTTTTGTTTCTGGACTTATCAGTATTAAAAAAAGATACGTAAAGAAGCATATTTTCAAATATTTTTAAGAAGTATAAATGCCTTTTATACATTAACTAAAAATAGCTTTCATAACAATTTAAATAATTAAACAGGATAACAGATTATTTGATAAATAGTTGAATCTTATGATAAATTATTTATTGTAATTACGAACACAGAGTAATCTTATTTATAATCAGCACATCAAACTAATAGGATAGAAACAGAGAGATATAATTCAATTGATGTAATTCACGATTAAAAATAAATAAACATATTCAGAATGTACATCCTTTTTAAAAATTTATGCTCATTTGTATGCATCATGATAAAAGAATTTCACCTAAACCTCTTTTTGGTGTAAAATTACTTATAATTCTTTTCTCACTCTAAGAATGTATAGTCTTAAATGCATGAGTATAGATTTACTTTCACGTATACGCTTATTAGACTTTGAGTAATGCATATATGTTATACATTTTTTTTTCTATTTCAAAATACATATTTTTTTACAGTTCATAGATCCTATTACTATTGCGAGAATGTTATATATACATACAATTGTTGTACTTTTCTCAAAAATATTAAAAGACTGATAATCGATTATTAAATTAAGAACTAATATATTTAATCTTTAGTCGTTATCACATCTATTTTTTATTATTTCTATGTTGATTTTATGCAATGTAGACAATTTAATTTTCTCGGCTTAAGATGAATCTATTTATTATTTTAATTTTTTTATGTAGAAACTACTAGTTATTCTTCTTACCTCTTATGAAAACTCAGAAATTCTTAGTACTTGATATTCACTGGCATGCAATTAAAATAATAATCCTAAATTTTTAAGTTCGTGATTTTTATGTGCAATAAAGCCTGGAAGGTACAGAAAAACAAAGCCATTCTAGAAGAGTTCACCTTTGCCTTTAACAAAAGATTGTCGTTTATTGTTATTTGTCTGCTGTCGTTAAAGCTTTACAAATTACTTTCGAAGAAACAGTATAGGGCAGTAAAATAAACGCGAAAAGTAATAAATTAGGGGAAAGTGGGCTTTCAAATATATAATCAGGAGGAGCTAAGTTAATACAGCGAGTAGTTAGTAAAGGGAAATTTTACAAAAAATATCCATATTAACTGAAAATGAAAGGAGAAAAATATAATTCAATCAATACTGAAGGGGAAAAAATCTCTCCTCTCCCCCCTCCTTGATTTTAAGAAAATACAAAAAAGCTTTTGATATTAGAAATGAAATTAAGAAAAATTATCTTGCATAATCTGAAATTAAATCTATGTCAGTGAATAAATAATTTCAAGATTTTTCATTTTTAAAAATAAAATTATATTTTGTGTTAATTGTGCATTGCTTAAACTGTAACAAAATTATAGAAAAAACAAATGTGGAATATTTATTTATCACACACACACAAATTACATCTTTATTAGCTCCCTCGTTTGCAGGACTTCCATATGAAAATTATATTATGACGAGCTTCCTTATATATTTAAAAAGTTTTCAGTGGAAGTTTTATTTATATTTGTTTATTTATTTATAGCAATCTTTTTAAATGCATTTCCAGTTTTTATTCTTGAAAACGTTAAGGTATTTATTACATATTTAAGCAAGTGAAAGTGGAAAGTATACATATTTTTTAAATAAATACAAGTTCGAGAAAACAATGAAAAGGAAATACTATAGCACAAAATTGCATTGCAAATCATTAATATGAATTTAAGTAAAGAAAAACAGAAAGGAAATTATATTGTTAAAATATTTTTATGCATTTCATTTATCTCCTATGATAACTATTTATAGAAAAAAGAGAAATATATAAAAAGAAAGGAGAATTTCTCATTCCCCGTTTGCAATTTAAAAGCACTTGCAAAGCAGAAACAAATATTCTTTCCAATGCAGCACTTACCTATGGTGGAAATGTACGTATCATAGTATCTTTCATCACAGAAACGATGAACAATGCAGGTTTTCCCCACATTGCTATCACCCAGGACCAGAATTTTGTAGGTAGCCGCAAATTCAGCTGCCATGTTGACACAAGCTAATCTGCTCAATCAATGAGGAGGGATTCGCTCGCTAGGGGTCACGTCGAACCGCATTGGGTGACATCATTCCTGGATGACGTCAGAGGACTCCGTGGAATTTATAATCAATCCCTCTTCCTCCGAAATCTCTCTCCCGTTTTTCCACAAACAAAGAAATATGTCCCCCCTCATCTTAATAGCGAATTTAGGATCTCCATTTGGAAAAACCCATGATGTTAGAATAATCCTTGTTTAATTGAATTTTTGCGATAAAAAGGCTAATTTTTAGGAAGCAAATTTGTTGCAGGGGATTTGTTAACGTCTTAATTGAGATGCAAATTTGCTAAATGATGCAACTGCTGTGCATTTGAAGGGATTGTGAAGCCACTTTTATCATGCATTTGCCAAATTTGCAATTTATGCGCAGATTTTGCATATTTTATAAAATATAACTGAAAAGATTGAGATGCATTTTAAGAAATGATTTTCTCATTTTTTTTTTTTTTGCTTTTATTAATGCAGATGACATTATTAGTGCAGCCGTGTAGACAAGTAAAGCAAAATAAACTGCTTATAATAGTCATAGTTCTGTTTTCACAAATAAATAGTCTAATTAGGATGAAATAAGTTTTCTTTTAGAATTTTTCTCTATAATTTAAAAATATATATATCACATTATAAATTTAAGCGCCTCTTTGATAGAATATATGAGCATAGATATTATTAACTTTAATCGAAATTGCTAAATTCAAAAAATATTTTTTATATGTTGCACTGAATTAAAATATCTTTTCAACCAGAGATGTTGTAGAAACCGAATAATTAATGTTAGAGAATGTAAAAACTTTGTTACTCAGCCTTTATTTATGAAGCATTTTTGCATCTTCGTGTAAAACAGGCCATTTTTGATGGTGAAATATATTTCCCCCTCCCTTTTCACTGTGCATAATTAAAAGAAAAGAAAATGGCAGTTAGAGCTGCTTGTTTTAATGAAAGATTTGTTATTTTACTTATTTTCGCACATCTAAAGGAAGTTAGAGAATAATAATCTATTTTTGTATTTCTTTAGCAACATCGATAAAATTGACAAATTAATAAGTTTTAGCTTTCTACCAATTTGCTAATCATTTAACACAAAATAAATATAAATACTCATAAAGAAATGTACATTTTTTAAAATGAAAACATTGTAAAAAAACATTTTATCCATTTGAATTTCTGACTGTATTAATGCTAATGTATTTAAAGAATTAATTCATACTGAGAAAAAAATTATAATATATTTTTACAAGTTTATTTGTTTGAATTTAAACTAAGATGGATAACATGTTATTTAACCGTGAGGAGGCAATTTCTAGGATTTTGTAGTTCTCTGTATGCGTAATATAATTTGTTCACTCGCAATCTGTTTTTTTTTATTTGAGTCATCAAGACATTGAATAAATTATTGGCAATGTTCTATGATATTGAAAATGTAAAGGAAAAAAACCCTGTAACTTTACTGCTAATAGCTTTTGCTTCAAAAACAGTCATTCAAAGATTACTATCCTCTCTCTCTTTTTTCAATACTTTACACACAAATCACACTGTTGTATTAAAATAATATACATTTCTATAAATATTAAATTAAAAATAAATCTTATTTTGTATTTTGATTCCTTTTCTATTTAAAAATCCAAATGTCATGAATGCTTTTTACTACTTTTTTTGTTTAAACTGATAAGAAAAGCAAATAAATAATTATTTTCTGGCTCATTTTATGAGTTTAATTGCTACAAGATATGTATCAAAATTCTTAATCTGAGCCATGCATTGATGTTCAATATTAATAACAAACAACTGAAGCAGAAAAACAAAAACAAAAATTCTAAGGAAATTATTGTAACTTTTGGGGAATATTGTACAAAACAAAAGAGATTTTCATCTTTCTACAATAATAAAAAATTGTTTTTGATACCAAACGATGTGTATGCAGCGATTTTTCTCATGGAGTATATTTAATTTCCTACTGAAAATTTTACTGAAGAGGAGTAGATCTTTTAAGCAACCTATATATATATTAATTAAAGACACCTATTTAACCCGAATCGGATTACTAACTGTAATAGTAATAAATCACATTTGAACCATGAAGTTAAATATATTTTCAATTCGTGTTCAATTTGTGAAA
>BMAV01008888.1:100988-111302 GCA_019973955.1 Trichonephila inaurata madagascariensis | reverse complement strand
CTTGACGCAGAACCACAGACGTCTCCTCCGCCAATGGTGTGATGAAAGAAGGATGTGGGTGGCAGAATGGAATTAAGTTGTCTTTACTGACGAGTCACGCATCTGTCTGCAACACCACGATGATCGGATTCGAGTCTGGAGACACCGTGGAGAGAGGATACCGAACAGCTGCGTTATGCACCGCCACACTGGTCCTGCACCGGTTATTATGGTATGGGGCGTAATTGGATATCACTCTCGCACTCCTCTAGTACCCATTGCCGGTACTTTAAACAGCCAGCGCTACATCTCCAAGGTGTTGGAGCCAGTTGCCCTTCCTTACCTTCAGGGCTTGGCCACAGCCATATTTCAACAGGACAATGCGCGATCACACGTGGCACGCATTGTCCAAAGGTTCTTCGTCAATCACCAGATTGAATTGCTTCCCTGGCCGGCTCGCTCTCCGGATCTTTCCCCGATAGAAAACATGTAGTTCATGGTTGCTCAACGATTGACCCAGATTACACCCCCACCTGCCACACCAGATCAACTTTGGCAACGCGTGGAAGCTTCTTGGTCTGCTGTACCCCAAGAACACATCCAAAGTCTCTTTGAATCAATGCCGAGGCGTGTGGCAGTGGTAATCTCCAACAATGGCAGCTACTCTGGCTACTGATTCTGGCAGGAACCCCATTTCCCAGAAGTCTATAAATTTAATCATTTGATACTTGGTCAAAACATGTTATCTACAAAATAAATTTTGTTGTGCTATCTCTTGTCTTTCTTGATGTTGCATTTACGATGGCCAGCTGTGTTTATAAAGGTCGCCAAAATGAAAGTGGCATTACAATGGGTATGATAAATTGTTTAATGCTATTAATATAAATTAGCATACAAAGAAAAGAAATAATACAGACGTAACAGATAGACCAGACAAAGTTACCTTGTAGGTTGAAATAAGTGTCCCATCGGTTCATGACATGACAGATACTTTGTGTGAAGAAGCTCCGGTGTCGGTTGTGGGAGGAATTTTCAACAGCAGTTTGGACCTCATTATCGTCGGAAAATTGCCGTCCTTTCAGAGCTTTCTGGAGTGGACCGAAGATGTATTCACACGGTGAGAGGTACAAGCTGTAAGGGGGATATTCAAGAACTTTCAACGGAATTGCCGTAACAATGTTTGATATGCCACAGCCATATAAGAACGAGCATTATCAAGCAAGATGGTAATCCTGTCGGACAGCAAGCCATGTCAGTGATTCTTGATAGTCTTTCTCAGCTCATATAATGGGGCATAGTACGTGGTAGCATTGACAGTCGTATCGCTTAGAGGCACCTATGAAGCGAACAATGCCTTTTAACGTGCTCCCACGCTACTAGAGGAACATGATGATATCACAAGCATTCCCAGTACTCTATACCGTCTATAGGGGCATGCACAGTCATCTTTCTCTTCAAATTGCGGAGTTATAACAGCAATGCCATTTTTATTTGGATGATCCTTAAAAAATATTCGATGACACACAAAACAGAATCAGCATTCCCTAATGTGGACACAACTCTACTTATATTTCTGTGCATTACGGTATTGAACTGTACAACAAAACGATATTTTCCCAAATTTATTGTATTAAACAAGTAATATAAAAAAAAATTTAAGTCAGTTCCTACTTAGGTCAACAAAGAAAAATTTCATTTTAGTTACTTTTTATTAAATAGTTACAATTAATATAAATATGTATATACATATGACAGAATCACAATATTAAGTGGCAAAATAGAAAGCAATTTTTCTTGCAATTTTCTATTTTCCTCTCTATATATGATGTTGAACTATTTTTTTTAGTTTGTTACTATTAATTAATTAATTAAATTAAAAATTATTCTAATATAATATAGCATAGCATAAAAGAAATCACATTCTCAGAAATTAAGCCATCCTAGGTCATTGGATTTAAAGTCCAACGCGCCATACATTGCACAACAGAGACACAACGAACGATTTTTCTTTCTATATATGCTGTTGGACTATTATTTTTGTTTGTAACTATTTATTCATTTTTTAATTAAATTAATGAATTGATATTTGAAAAAAATTAACATCAAGTGTAATCCACAACAAGTTTAAAAAAATGTATTTGAACTTGAATGGATGAACAAACAGTATTTTATTAACGATTGAAAATTTGAGTAAATAGGAAACTTAGGGTCCCAAACATCTTCCGAAGGAGATAGGTGCCATTAAAGTTTAGGGTCTGAAATTTCAAATGATTATAAAAAACGGAAAAATTGGTCGATTCGTTAGCGGTTTTCGCTAAAATTATTCTTTTTGTCAGCATTTTCTTGAAAAATAAATTTTAAAGATAAAGCTAAAAAAATGTCGTTAAAAGGGCGCTTTAGACTTTGGAGTAACGAACACCTATTTTTTACTGTTATTTTTTGTATCACATTAAATGCTTTCAAAGGTGACTTAAACTTAAATTTTGAGCTCAAAATTTTAATCGTTGGGGGCGGTTAAGTAGCGCAAACGGTATTGTGTTCAGGAGATGAAATTTAAACTCACCTCCTCCTCTGGACACAGTTCAGTTATTCACGATTTTCGATGCTCCGTCGTAGACTAGGCAGCAACTACTACCCACTAAACGTAAAATAATCGAGAGAGGGATGACAAAATTAAATAAAAAAGTTATTCATAACAGACATGAGCAATTTCTCCCCGCAAAATACCTGATTATGCAAATCACCCGATTTGCATGCAAAGTGTAGTACAGAAGAATTTAACTGTATGAAAGGATGTAAAGTTCTACTGCAAAGTGTTCTAGCCTACATAAAGGCTCGTATGTGGTTCCAACATGACGGAGCGCCAGCACATTTCAGTGCAGATATACGAAGTGCATTGGATACAGCGTATCCAGGGTGATGGATTGGACGTGGTGGTCCGGTAAATTGGCCGGCACCCTCGCCTGACCTCTCCTGCTTAGACTTCTTCGTCTGGGGTCATATGAAGAGTCCAGTTTACACAAGCCCCGTCGGCTCCAACGAGGCCCTGGTTGCGAGGATTGCCGTCGTAGCAAGCGATATCCGGGAGATGTCCGGGGTATTTGCTAATTAATGTTCGACAGTCCCTCCACCGGCGGTGTGAGGCCTGCATCTTTGCTGGTTGACGCAATCAACAAAACAAGTTCAAGCAGTCTAAATCAAGAGATTCACCCAATTGAAGCAATACGTAGGTAAATAACGAGGTACGCGAAGTATGAGAAGACTTAATATCAGTGCACTTACTTTAGGCTCGAATATACTACTTTCCTACTTACTGTCCAAGATTACTCAATTTTTTAATCACACAATCAACAAAACAAGTTCAAGCAGTCTAAATCAAGAGATGTACCCAATTGAAGCAATACGTAGGTAAATAACGATGTACGTGAAGTATGAGAAGACTAAATATCAGTGTACTTACTTTAGGCTCGAATATACTACTTTCCTAGCTATCTGATCTCTAGTGACCAATTGTCACTTTAATAATTACAATTATCAAATATCTGCGTTACACTACTAATTGAATTAATCACTGAACCGTTAGTAATCTATCCTATATATCTCTCTCTTTAGGTTGAAAGCTTAGACTATATATAGTAGAGCTAATTTACAAAATCACGTTCTATTTTTCAGAGGGTTCGCTGCAAATAAATTAGATTTAAAGGACCAAAGACTTCCCAAGAGGACTTGTTAGTCAGAAGGACGCGGATAAAGCCGTCACTAGCTCTATCGGGTTCTTATCTCCAATAAAGAAATTTAATATGACAGAGAGATTCTTTGCTATTATTACTCATTAGTAAAAAGGTTTTAAAAAATTAAATTTTAATAATTGGAGTCTTAGAAAAAATTAGTTTAAAACAGTACAGAAAATTAAATAGAAATTGAAAAGTTTATAAAAAGCCAAAAAAGTCAAAAGCAACAGAGATTTCTAGACCTCGATGGTAAACAGGGCGTACATAATTTTTTTTTCCCGTGAGAATATGACAAACCGGGTGGCATTTTGGCGCATGGAGCGCCCTTTACTCTGGTAATCTGTACTATTTAGCAGAAGTTGAATAATTGTGCTCAGTAAAGAACGTGGGTAATCACTGTATGCGCCGAAATCCAAAATGATCTTTTGCAGATTTTAGTTATAACTACTGTGGATAATAATGGAACAAAGAAACCCACAAACACCTTTATTTGTGCGTTTGATTAAAACCAGCTTAAGTGCTTGTTACATTAAATTTTTATTAAAAATAATCTAAAATATTTTGTTTGTCATTATCTATACTTAGTGTTTTATGAACGAGCTGAAACATTCAAAGAGGTTTTGAGACTTCAAGGGGCTCTGAATCTCTATGCACAAAAGTAAGCCCCACCTGAATCTCTTCTAAGTAGACAGTACATATATGGCGCTATATGGTAATTTAGTTAAGATTTAATCCATGCCATAAAAATAGTAATGAGCCACGATAAAATATTCATTATTTTTGTAACTTTACAATTATATTAAAGATTATTACAGAATTACTAAAATTAATTTGATTATAATTAAGTCAGACAAAAAGCGATTGAATTTTTCCGAAAAGAGAGAAGGTTTTTCTCAGATCAGTTCGCATCTCTCTGCAAGCTAGTTCCGATTAATATGGTAAAAATTTGTATATAATATATTTTTTTTCAACTCTCAAGGAAATACAAAATAAATAAAAATAAAGCCGTAATTACCATTTGTTGTTTTAAAGGAATGAAATTCAAAAGAAGGAAAAGATTATTTAAAATCACAACTATCTCTCTCTCTCTCTTTTATTAAAAAATTTAATTTCCTGCAGGATTATTTCAACCCTCTTTTTATTAGCTTTTAAATTGGTCATAAATTAAGGAATGTGTTTTTTGTCGCTTCTGTTGGGGGCTTAAGTGTACCCCTTATCCATTTCATGAGAGCTCCCTAATTCATGTGTGCAGATAAATAAATATTGGAGGGAATCACTTGAAAGATTGTTTTCCCAAGGCAGTATTTTTACCAATAAATTGGACTTTGCCTGCTTTAGGAATAAACTGAATGTTTTCAATGATTTTCAACAAACTTTATTAAGGTTTCCGACTACGTTTGGAACCGTGATTTTGCAGAAGCGTATAAATGGATAATATTTATGATATTTAGTGTCACTTAGATTAAAAAATGTATATAAAATTGTTTTAAGAATATTATTACACTAAAAAACTATTTAAATACAATATTTTGACGAAAAATGAACATAGAATGGCCCATTTTCAAAATATTCTACTTTTGTGAAAAAGGCTTCTATTATAATAATACATACGTATTTTGCCTGTATATAACTCAGACCTCTGTTCAGAGGCTCAGCTAGAATTTTTGAAATATATGACTTAGAAGTGGGTTTATCCATGTTTTACGACAACAGAGAGAAGAAAGAGCCGATAAAAAAGAAAAAAATGCCGATAATTATTTCAATTGGTTGTAACTCTGAAAATAATGTGAATTTTTCAAAAAAAAAAAATAGTTCAGACTCCATGGAGAAGTCTTTACTTTATGTAAGCACACACACACACACAAAATATTATTATTTTAGAAGTATTTTTTTATAAAAGGAGAACATTTTGTAAAAAGGTCATTCTAAGTTAATTTTTTGCCAAAATACTGTATTTAAATAATTTAAATAATATTTTAGTCAAAATGTCCTTAAAACAATTTTATACATGTATTCTAATCTAAGTGACACTAAATATCATGAAAATCATCCATTTATGTGCTTTTTTAAAATCACGGTTTCGAACGTAGGCAGATACCTTAATAGAAAACAATTTACTACACGAGTAATTGCCTTGAGCCAATCTAATGGTAAAACATGTAAGTAAATACAGAGAAATATTTCAACAGATATTTATGAAAGTGAAAAGGAAATAATGTTTTTTCAGTAAATGTGTATATTTAATTTTTTTAATAATGCAAAAGGCAGAAGTCTGAAGAGCTGCAAACGTCTGTTAATGCACGGAATAAAAAGCAAACCTGCACAAAATATTTAGAAGCTTGGATTTATGAGTCTTACTAACGATTTTTTAATAATAATACTAGGAACCTGAAGCACAGGGGCTTACAAATCATTCTTTTATGGAGGGATTAAATTAAAAAAAAAAAGACGGATGAAAGTGCTGAGGTGTAATATTTAAGCTAAAAATTAAAAATCTGTTGGTCTATGGGGTGGAGGGTGAACCATCCTCTCCTTGTGTACGCTACTGCTTAGAATCAAGAGGAATCCATGATACTAAAAATAGTGTTTTACACTGTGTGATGAAAACAATTAAAGGGAGGAACGGTAACGCCTTTTCTCAAATAAGGTATCAGATGATAGCTGATCTCTTAGAGGACAACTCTGCTACGTATTGACTTATGGCGTCTTAAGACAGTGTCGCTGTGATCAACTTTGTGAGAGGTACCTCACTTACTCGCTGAAGCTTGTAGAGTAAGGACGTTTTAAACATCTTATAGTTTAGCACAATCATTGTTTTTTTATTTTTTTGTTTTTGTTTACCCATAGTTAATATAACCAGTCGCACTGCCGATTTAAGCTCATTTTGGGCCCTTGGCACAGAAGATCTACAGGCCCCCTTGGCACAGGAGGATCGAAATTTATAACCAGAAAATCTGGTTTAGTCCAGCTAATCCGGGCCCCCCTGGGTGCCCACCTGAAGCCCCCAATGGTTAAACCGGCACTGGTCAGTCGTCATTGTCTAAATGATTCCAAGAGTTGGCGGATAGTCGGAAGACTCGAGGCGGGTCAATCACAGGCGACATGCTATTGGGACCTCGGGGTTGCGAGAAATGTGGTGTCCACTCTGTGGAAACAGTTCATAGAGATAGAAACAGTGGTCCGCCGACCTGACCAAGGCCACAAAAAGGCAACAATGCTGGCTCAAGACCATTATTTAAGACTTTTAGCTGAAAGAGTTAGGTTCGTGACAACAACTCAACCTATATAATGCAACAGGAACATTATTTCCATGTATAACAGTCACCCAGAGACTTAATGCAGGTGGACTGCATGCCAGACACCTCTCTAATTCAACCACAAAAACTCTCTTTGACTGTCAACCCCAAAAATGATCGTCTATCGTGTTACTGAAAGCACCTGTCTTTGATAGAGGAAGATAAGGGCAGGTTTTCTTCCGTAATTCGTGATTTAGTCTTAACAGTGACTCGAGACGTGTTCTCATTTTGAGAGAACCCGGGAGTCAATATCGACCCTCTAACTTTGTTGAAAAGGATCACTAGGATCGAGGTGGTCTGGGCAGGCATCATTGCAGACGGCTATACCGACCTTCATGTGTTTGATAGAGGTACTCTGACAAGTGAATGGTACAGGGGAAGAGATCCTTGTACCCTATATCAAACTTTTTCCGCGGATAATATGGACTAAATTTCATCTTTATAAATGATAACACACAACTACACAAGGCTCATTTGATAGACGAATACCTCGAATCGGAGGATAGTCAACGACTGGAATGGCCTGCAATGTCTCCTGACCTTAATCCCACCGAATACGCACGGGCCCGCCTTGGACACTCAATTTCAGCTCGAACTTCAAAGATCATCGATGAGCTCAAAAGTGCCTTTGTGCAAGAGTAGGAGTGATTGTCACAGGACCCTGGTAAACAGTATGAAACACCGATGTGAAAGTTGTGTAGCTGTTAGGGGCGATCATACAGCCTATAAGACATGATTTTCCCTAATTTATAGGGTGTGGGTCAGCTGCTGTGCTGAACAAGTGACCATTTTCCTAATTTAGGGTGCATGTTGTATCTATTTGTTTTCCCATATATTGGTCTAATATCGGACGTTATTTTGGTCAAGTATGGTTTTATTTGCTTTGTGAGTTTCCTTTTTATAGAGGGGAAAAAAACATGTGTCCCTTTAATTGTTTTCACAGTGTAAATTGCGATAGCCTTTATTTTGAATTTTGAGAACAATTTAAAATTTAATAATAGGATATATGAAACAATATTTTGTGAAGGAACAGCTAAGCGATTAACATAATAATTTGGGCGATAGCGAAACAAATATTTGATAATTTAGATATAAAAATGAAAGAAAATAACTGGCTTTCTGATAATAATCAGATAAGAGGGAATGTCGTTGAGGAATGTTCTTCAGAGTTTGAAACCAATTCTTATTATATGCCCACTGGCGTTGCTAGTCCTGATTGGACCCTGTATCAAAATTTTAAGCGAGGGGAAAGGGATTTTTTTGGAAAATAAAAACTTATTTGAAAGTGTCAAAATTTTGCACATATTGGAGCCCCTGTAGTTTGGGGACCCCGTATCATTGATACGCGTCTGATACCACGGTAACTACGCTCTTGCATATGCATCATTCTGCGGGAGTGCGAACCGATAAAGAGTCCGCATGATTTCAAGAATTACTTTGCAGATTGTTGAAATTCAGAGATCTACAACAGCAATTTTTACCATAAAATACATATTACCTACTGTTGTTCTTTTGTGAAATTACTTCCACTCAGGTATCTCTGGACAGCACATTTATTTATATACAAATACGAAAATAACGATCACGGAAACAGCACACAGCAAGTCTGACCAAAAGCACACAGCGACCGTTAGTTAGTGAACCCCGTAGAAGGAATGCGAGGGATTGAAGCGGGAAAAACTCGTGTGGGCGGGTCACACAGTTATCCTTCCGCCAGAAAAAATAGTTCACTCGCTTCATCCCAACATACCCCTCCTGCGAGTGATACATTTTTTTTTTACAAACAATACAAATATTATAAACACATACACAATACACATAAAATATAACAGTAAACATAGTGACAAAATCAAGAGAGTAATGAAATTTTTTGCATCGAATATTCTAACTTTTCTACATTCATGGCTTTCGTAAGAAAATCTGCAATTAAAAATTCTGTGTTTGGATGTATTCTAATTTAATTACAGTATCTTCAATTAAATCCTTTTTAAAATGAAAACGTAAGTTCATATGTCTTGATTTATTTGAAGAACGAGTACTCTTAATCCACTGAATTGCTTCTTGACTATCTGAATTTAAAGTTACTGCATTATTTATAAATTGTTCACATTTTAATTCAGTTAACAAATTTACAGTCCAAATTATATCTTTACAAATTTCAGAAATAGAAAATAACTCTGCTTCACATGTTGATAAACTAACACTCTTTTGTTTACGACATCTCCATAAAATTAATGAATTACCAAGTAAAACTACACCTCCAGATAATGATTTTCCATTTTCTGCATTTCCCCAAGTAGCATCTGAACTAGCATTTAAAATACCAAATTCTTTTTCATAAAACAATTTTTTATCTTTTGAGCCCATCAAATATCTTAACACTCGTTTAGCCAAATTGTAATGTCTCTTCTCTGGATTATGATTAAATTGGGATAAATAAGACGTTACAAAAGAAATATCAGGGCGAGTTCTCTATTAGCTATAAATATAAAAGTTCACCAATTAATTCCTGATACATAGTAATATCAATAAATTCATTTGTAGATGGAAAATTTTTGTCTTCCCCCTTCACAATTGGAGTTTTGACACTTTTACATTTTTCTAAATTATGTTTGACTAATAATGAATTAATGTAGTTACACTGGGATAAATAAATACCATTTTCACATTTTTCAATTTCCATGCCTAAAAAACTTAGTTTTGTTTTCACACAACCACTTCAAATACATTTTTAATCTTACTAACAATATCTTCATACATTTTATCATTGTTACAAAAAATAGCTAAATCATCTACATACATACATAATATAAGAACACTTTGATTATCAGATTTAATAAAAACACAATTATCAGAAGCTAATTGTTTTAAACCAAAATTTTCTAATTCACCCTTTATTTTCATATACCAGTTTCTACCAGACTGTGGCAAACCATAAATACTCTTTTTCAATTTACAAACTTTGTCATCTCCAATTAATTTTTCATAACCAGGAGGAGGTAACACATACACAGTCTCCTCTAAATCACCATATAAGTATGCAGTTTTTACATCAAAGAAATTAACATTTAATTTTAATTTAGCTGCAAGTGCAACTAACAATCGAAAAGATTCAATATTTACAACTGGTGAATATGACTGAATAATCTATGTTTTTAATTTGATTAAAACCAGCTGCTACAAGTCTTGCTTTGTATTTTATATTTTTCCCAGCATCATCTTGTTTTAAACTATATACCCATTTAGTTTTTATTAATTTTGATTTCGCAGGTTTTTGTACGATTTCCCAAACTTTATGTTTATCTAAT
>BMAV01008888.1:79758-92393 GCA_019973955.1 Trichonephila inaurata madagascariensis | reverse complement strand
AAATCATCAATATTAATAGAGTTAAAGAGATCTTCAAAATCTAAACTATAGACTGAATAAATTTTTTTATCTTTCATTTGTTCAATAAGTGATTTACTATTTTTAAGAATGGCTGTGGATTTAAGATTATTTATTGTATCATGCAATATTTCATGGAGAATTTTGCCTGTTTTGCTGATATATGTATTAAAACCATTTGTAACTGTCCTAAATTTAACTGGGTTTTTATGAAATTTGGGAGTTAGAAATATATGTGGAAATTTAAAATTATTATTAATTTGAATTTTTAACTTTTTATGAAATGCCAAGATACGTTTATTTATTTCTCTATCAGAAACAGAAGACTTAATAAAAGCTGTATTATTATCGAAATAATTGTTGATCAATAAATTATAATAGTATTTACATATGAAGGCAAAATTTCCTGGCACTTTATCAACATAAACTATAATAAATTTATTTTGTAAATTTTTAATCTGACTTTTAATATTATTAAAAAAGATTTTATTATCTGTACCATAGTTATATTTATTAAGCTGCTTTGTAATTTTATCTTTGAATTCTGTGAATGCCTCTATAGGCATACTATATTTAATAGCTATTTTGTATATAAAATGCTCAATATCATTATATAACTGATTTTTGATAATTTTATTATTATTCGAAATCATTAATCTAAAACCAGTACCTTTATTCATAATATTTCTTAGATTATTGTCTTTTACAATATTGAGATCACCAGTAACAACATGCTTGTGATGTTGATCAATGAAATCTTTAAATTCACTACATTTACATATTAAATTATCTTGCTTTATAGGCACATTATAGTTAAAAATTGATCTACCTATTTTTTTATTGTATTTAAAAGCTTTTTTAATAGTGATATTTTGTATTGGGAAAGATGACATGTGTTTTTTAAATATGTCAGAAAAATTAACATTATCATATGATTTATTCATATATAAAAGTGTACAGTATTCTATTTGATAATCCTTATTTACATTAACATTTATGTTATGTTTATGTTTCAAAAACTTATGAATGTCCTTAATAATATGCAAAGCATGACAATCTTTAATTTTATTTGAAATTAGTACATCTTCTGTAATACATAATTCTGTCTTACTGAGTCCAAACATAAAAGATTTAATGTGTTTTATGTTAAAATTGTTATCAAAGCTATTACAAATATCTATAATACTATCTGAAAGGACTTTTTGGTCTCTACTTAATCTTTTAGTTCTAGCCCCTCTATTTTTTCTTTTATTAGATATTATATTAACCTTATTATTGTAGTAAAACTCTTGAGAATTTTGTTTGATTGCATTTAGAATATTTTTTCCTTGGTATAATACATTAAGTCCATAAGGATAAATTGCATTATAATATTTAATATAGTAATTTTCCCACCATAATCTATCTTTAATATTAGGAACAACTTTAATAATATTGAGTGATACATGATCAAAACCATGTGTACTATATATATATATATATATATATTCCTTGAAAAGAATTGTGTGTGTGCTTGTGACCAGATGACAGAAGTGAAAACTTCAAAAATTTTGTAATGTTTTTTTTTCTATTGGCTGTCGATTAATGTTTTACCATTGCAGACCTAGTACATTCCCCGGAAACTGGTATCTCTTTTTATTGCGGCAACATATAGGCGGATACAAATCGCCGCAAGTAAGTTTGACGCCCTGTTTCTTCCCTAGAGGAAGGCACCTGAGTTCTTGACGATGCAAACCTGCACTAGGATTTAATTTTACCGAGAGCATCCAAGCCAGAATAGACGCTCTAGGGATCTTTTACATGCCTTATAATCATACGACAATGCCGCTGTCAATTTTCATCATCATGAAAATCCATCGACTTGGGACGGGGTCAAACCTGCAACCTTAAGTACAGAAGGCCAGTGACAAACCAACCACACCACTCAGTCGGCAATTTTTTAATGTTATTTCAGGGATTAGTTCTGTGAATAAAAAACAAGGGGGTATTAATATATTGTGCCCTAAAATTATTTATTCTCATATATCTGTATTCATAATGTAATTTTTGTTGCAAAACATACAATCATGTTTGTGAATTAATTGTGTTCTAAGGAAACAATATGAAAGAAGTAATAATAATAAATTAAAAGAAGTAATAATAATAAGTAATAATTATAAATACTTTAAATTCAAAATCATTTAAATATCTAAAAAAAAACTCCACCAAGCATTGTTCCGTACTTCGTCGTGCTTTCATTTAGATTATTTGACATAATTAAATTGATTTTAAAAAATCAGCTCTATATAAAGGTTTTGATTGGTCATTTGAAAAATCTACATTAAAATGACCACTTAAAATCATAGGTAATGATGGGAGGCCGAGAGTTCTGGTCCCTGAGGTACAACTTTAATTTTGCATCTGCCCTGTTTACAGGAAACACGGATTAACTTAAAGAAGTGGGTGTGTTCCCAGTTCATTGCACTCTCTGGTGGACCAGGTTGTATTCTTACGCGGACTGTGAGTAACCGTTGGGCAAATCAGAGTGGTGGATTGGAACAGTAATAAATTCGCAGCGGATTGTTTCGGAAGTAATGCGGTCAGCTTTAAAAACACTTGCACGCTATTTCGCGGGGCTTTTTCTTCTTTCCTTAGATTACTTGCCAGCACCACTCCGCCCTCTCAGGTCTCCTACTCCGCTCAACCCCTCACTCAGATAAGTACAGTTTTTACTTTGTTTTAGAATGTAAGTTTCAGTATGCCGTTATTCTAAATAAAATTGTGTTACCACTATACGATCAGACTTTAATTTTAGTTGAGTCATTTACTCTGGTTGTAATCCCATGATCTGTAGGAACTTCGGATCAGTAATTTGTGAAGATTTTAATTCAGAAGAGCCGATCCGGCTTCAGAGTAGGCAACTAAATTTTTGTGGATGAATTCGATAATTTTCTCTACACTTTGATTTGATAAAACATAAATAGCAACCATTAGAATTATTTGTCCATTTTCTGCTCTACATTTCGCTGCACAAATTTCTCCGATACATGAACGAAAAACCGAAACGTATGGTTTCCCAGATTTATTAGATGAACAGTTAGGTACACAACAATAACGATACATTATGTTAAAATGTGTGAAGCTGTAGGCTAAGTTATTAACCCTCTAAGCGGTCTACACGTAAAGTGATGCTTCGAAAATGCACCGCACGTATTTTTTTGCCGGCAGGTGGGGTTTTCAAAAGCAGTTGAGCCGTATTTTTAAGAATGCGGCACGGCCGCTTTTGGAGATCTTGCTTGAAGGCAGAAAAAGCATCTCTGGAATGACGGGAATTTACCTGCAGACCGCTTGGAGAGTTAATTAAGTTATTAATGAAATTTTTAATATTTTCAAGATAATTAAGATTTGACAGAATAAAAAAAAACAACACTAATTTCGCATTTAAACACTAATATGAAACAAAATATTTTAAATTTACAGATAATTAGAGATGTTAGCATAAGTGCATCAGTTTATTTTACCTTGTCCTCAAAATTAAAAAGAAAAAAATTCAATAATGGCACAAGAATAAAGTTATACAATAATATAAATATCGTACCTTTCTTAATGTTAATTCTTACTGATATATTCTTATACATATACATGGGAACATAAACCAGCTACATAAGCACACAAGATGGAAGGCTGAATATTATCAAAACCCTGGGGGAAACGTCCCTCCTTTGGTCACGTGATTTCTTTTTAGGGGTAGACTTTTGAATCTAGACGACCTTGACCGAGCACAATTTCCGACTAAAGACAAAAATAAATTAAAAAAAAATAAACGAGTAGCGTTACACACCCGAACCTGACGTTTCATTCAAGTTCACTCTTCAGCAAAACACGCCCAAAGAAGTTATCCCTTCAAAAAAAATACTTTCCTAAACTTCAACTGAAAGTCTACCAAATCCATCGTCAAAATATTAAAAACCCCACCCACACATTGTGATACCGCCCCCTATGGTGACCGTATCTTTGATTGTCAGCGTGAGCTAGAGGTGTGGGGTTTGCAAAAGGAATAGACATTTTTGATTCTTAATATGATTTTATTAAGAATAGAACTTAAATGTCTAACAATTTAGATAATATTAATTAAACGAGAATCTATAATGAACAAACACACAGTAGTAGTTAAACCGAATCGCGTAACTTAGACCACTATAATTATTTAATTTGCCTACTCTCACTTCTAATAATATTAGAAGTCCTAATATCAAATACTCATTCCTACCTTAATCCAAATTTAGATTCGATCTTATGAGAAAACGTCTGGGCGCACTTGCAATGGTATGCACCTTGTTTTAATGGCTTGTTTTCCAGGTAACTTCACGATTGGCTGTCAATTCACACTTGTCTCTTTCACACATACCATTCCCCAAAATTTCCCTTCCACTTACTGAAACTTCTGTTGTTTAAAAGCTATCTTATTTGCATTTCTTTTTCATATTTCGCTTCTTGGGTTTTGGTTGGAAAAGAGTTGCCATTAATCTTGGCCCCCAAAGAAACCAGAGGTTATGTTAAAGAAAAGACGCGTGAGCCCGTCACAACATTCCCTCTCTATTCTTAACCACATAGGCATTATTTATGATACCCAAGGCAATGAAGACGTACTAGCTGATTTTCTGGAGAACATCTTTTCTTAAAATTCCGGAGCCTTATGGCGATGATTTAACCGAAAAGTAATCCATTTCCACAATAAGGGATAAATGTCATCCAAAACCACAATATCGGAAAACTCTAGGCAAGAATTCCATTAAAATATTGCACTTAAAAGCCTGTCCCGAAATGCAATAATTCAGATATTTTAACAAATGCATCACACTCAATTATTTTTCAGATTATTGGAAAAAGCTCACATAACAATTATACCCAAACTAAGCAAGTATTCTAAATTTTCCAACAAATATCGACCAAATAGCCTCATCAGTTCCAAGGAGAAGAAAATACTAGAATCCAGAACCACTGTGAAGTACAATACAATATACCAGTGCGACATAGCCATCCTGTGATGACTAAGTCGTTCCGGATCCGCGTAAGCTAGAGGTGTGGGATTATCAAAATGATGAGACATAATAGTTCTTAATACAACTTTTATTAAGAATAACTTATATTACTTAATTCTAATTGACAACTTTAATTAAAGTGAGAGTTAACACCCAATTAAACCTTGTATTTAAGTCAGATCACGCAACTAGAACATTTATCCTAATTATAATAAATTAACAGATTCGTCTAACTTCCTATATAATATATTACCTTTTGCAGATCTCCTTCCTTCAACGCTTCAGTAATATCTATAATGTAATTAAATATAAGACGATTCCAACTTCTTTATATTGAACTTCTATTTCTACCAAAGCTATCGGACAGCTAACTCTTGACCTGAAAGATTCCACACTAAGCTATCTCTAAACTTGCCGCGCTTATCATCAAAGCTTCTATCCTTTTAAAGTATATCTCATTTACATATTATCTTCGTTTATCTTCTTGGTATTGGGTTGGAAAGGTTTTGCCATTAATCGTGGCCGTCAAAGAACATAGGAGTTATGTTAGCAGAAGGACGCGAGAGACGTCACACCAGTGGTCTTCAATCCCCGGGGCATTTCATCCAAAAAGTGCAATCTTTAACCTCCATTGTCCAGTTCACTGAAAACATCTTTGTTATCTCCTTTTACCCTTAGTAAAGTCTCGTATCCTTGAAATAGTCTCCGTTCATTTGTAATGTTGATTTGTGTCGGGGCTTTATCGGATTTTCTTACTAATCCTCTTGAAGAATCTTTGGGGCCAGAATGGCATTATTTCAATCCAATCCTCTTAAGAAGAAACCGCGATATGCTGATAAGTTATTAGATATATATTGGAGCTTAAGTATTCGCGTGTTAGAATGATAGAGTAGAACAAGAAGACTGAAAGCTGAGATGCTGAAGGCCGAGAGCTATTGGTAAGATATTAAATATAGAATCATAATTATGGAAAAGGCTTTAGTGTGTTAAGGAATCTAAGGCAAATAAAGATTCTTAGGATAACTTCTCATAAAGATAGTGATTAGGATACCAGGCGCTATTTACTTAGAATTTAGAATTACGTTGTATCACTCCTGATCGAATCACTATAGTAAGACTTGTGTTGTGTTGATCAATATATTGGAATAGTAATAAATTATAGATTTATTATGGCGAATTTGGGTGATCAATCATAAGGATGGATTGCACATTAGGTGGTAACTGCTGTAAAAATAATTCCAAAAGAAGTGAATCCGTCACGTTGTGCGATTCCGATCGCTGTTGCATCACTCGAAATAATTCCGATGGCTTTCTGTCTCCTAGCTGCTCTCCGGCTAAAAGTCGGCGAATTTCCTAGTTTTTGCTTTCACCGCATCGGGCAATGACTTCATCTTTTAATTTTGAATATGGATTTGTGCTCCCAGGTGAAAGAATTACGTCTCGAACTGCCATTGCCGCATCGGGAGACAAATGAGCTACGCAATAATTATATTTGGTGCGTTCGTCGGTTATCGGCTTGGGAACTGCCAATTCGAAAGTTGATTCAAGCATCCCGAACCATAGCGCAGGATCTGATGAAATAAAAGCTGGAATTTTAACCGCTGAAATATCCTCCATATTTACGGAAGGCACAGGCAACGTTGGAAAAAAATTTTAATTAAAATTTTTTAAATTTTGTATTTGAAGAAAGAGTCACCATTTTTAGTGTGTTGTGTTGAGTGGCCAAGTAAAATTGCAGTGATTTTACTAAAATAAACTTTATTTCAACATAACAAATAATTAAATTTGAATATATATATTCCCTTCGTCAGAGTGGAATTTTGGGAAGACAGAAGAAATGCCAGAAGACATTTCTTCTGACCAATGAAATTCAATAGTAGATTTTAACAGCCAATAAGCCGTAAGGATCAAGAATCCGTTACTATGAGTAAGGATTATCCGTTATTATGAGTACGGATGATCCGATATTATGAATAAGGATCATCCGGTATTACGAAAGTACACTACAAACCTCTTGTAACGATTATTATTATGACAACACATGATGTCGTAATCGGAAAGCGGATGGTGTACTGTCTGAGATTGCAGAGGAGAAGGGCTGCTCAAAATGCCTTTCCCCTAATGTTCCGAATAGACTCCTCTAGAGAGGGACATGAGAGAGACCGGTTTATTTTAGCGTTGCCGGGCTGGAAGCAGAAGGCAGAAACGTAGTCTGTAAGTAAGATGGTTTTTTAGATGTGCTTGTAAATAAATTGTACATATTTATATCTCTAGAATGACTGTGAGTTTCGTATCCAATACGCTACAGTCTATTTAATGGAGGCACCGACGGAGATAAATAATTACTCTTATGTAATTTTTGGCTAGAGATATAATCGATGAATTAAGATTGAGAACAGAAACAATCGCACCGTCCCGGCAACCAAGGATTTCATCACATAGAAAAAGTATTTGGACCACCTTGGTCTTGGAAGCAGTGTAGCCCCGGCCATCGAAAAGTATTTGGACCACTCTGGTCTTGGAAGCAGTACCGCCCGGCAATCGAGAAGTGTTTAGACCATCCTGGTTTTAGGAGCAACGCCGCCCCGTCAACAAAAAAAATTCCTGCAAGAGGAAAGAAGATATATGACCATCCTGGTCTTAAAAGAAACGCCGCCCCATCTACAAAGAATTCCTGAAATAGGAACGAAGAAGAAGATATAAGATCAACCTGGTCTTTGAAGCGTCGCCCGGAAACCAGAAATCTTAACAACGTGTTGCGGAACAACAAAAATATATTTCAGGTACGATTTCCTTCTCTATCTGGCCAAATGAATTTAATCATATCTTGAAGATTTTTCTTTTTATTTTGAAGTATTATAATCTAGGGAATCAAATTGTCTACTTGAGTATAGATATATATTTAAAAAAAAAAAAATTGCATGAGTCACATCCTGTGATAGAGAAGAAATTGTTTAGTTAAAAGTATATTTCTTTATTCTTTTTGTGAATTGCATGATTATGTAATACTGTGTATTTTATTCATTGCATTTCCGCGCGCGCGATGTGTTTTTTAAAGTTGTGTAAGTTACTTGTAGAAAGGTTTCATAAAAATCTATAAGCATTTTACAAGAAATATTCTTATTCAGAAAAAAAATGAATTTTAAATATTTATTTTAGGCTATTTTGTATGAAAAATAGAAAGTTTTGTTTTAAACTTGGCTTTTGATACTTTGCAATTTATTGTTTTTTTATGAAAATTAGTTTCTTTTCATTGCGAAAATCTTCGTATTATATTTTTATAAAAGTATTTTTATGTCTATAAATAGTGTGTGAGTGTATGTTATAAATATTATCAGTTTAACAAATACGTATTGGAGTTTTGCTATTAATGATTAAGTATATACATACATTTGCTGAAGATTATTTAATGATTTAAAATTTTGAATTTTACTATTTTATTATTATTTTCTTAAGAAAAAGTGTATAAGTGATATTGCATTCATTTTAATTGTGAGGTTTGAAATATTTTTATTGTAAAAACTTTTTGTATAAAAATGGCTTATTTAGGAAAAGGTCGGATAGCAGAACTAAGATATATTGCAAAACAATTAGGTGAAAAAGTAACTAACGATTTGAAAATTATAGACCTTAAAAATCTTATTGTAAATAGCCCAAATTACGAAGAAGAATTCATTAGAGAAATGTTAAATATGATAATTGAGAAAAGATTAAAAACTAGCACGTCGCGTGTCAGCAAATATTTTGATTTAAATGAAAGATATATTTTAAGCACTTATGAATTAGAAACACTTTTTAAATTAAAGAAACACAACTCAAAAACTTTAGATAAAGTGAAAAGTAAATCCGAAAGCGTTTCACTTAATCCATGTATAATTAAAAGTAAGAAGAATGAGGTTGAGATGCCTGTCCTTAAGGGTACAGAAGCCTCATTAGATCTGAGTTTTGAAAAATATGCTGCCCCAGAAATATTTACAGGTGAGCATGCGTCGGTCAAATATATTCATGAAGATACTATGACTTATCTGCCTCCCGCAGAAAGAGAAATTGAGTGTGAGCTAAGACACGTAGTCTCAAAGCCAGTTGTTAGTCTGGGATATTTGGATCGGGAAAAATATTTTTTGGAGGGAAACACACGTTTAGCGGTTAGGCCAGCGGCATGTGAACTCGCTCAGGATGGCGTTGAATATCGTGGTCATGTTGTGAGATTGGGAAAGCAGTCCTCAGCTCAACTGAAGGTTAGGGCAATAATAGATTTTTCAATTTCACGGTATAAAACTCAGGTTAAAGTTTTGGGATTAGCGGAATATTATCGACAATATATCCCTATGTTTTCTTGTTTAGTTACTCCAGTGACAGAAACGTTAAAAAGAAAATCAAAGAAAGGGGACATTAAATGGACTTCTGAATGTCCAGAGTTCTTTAGACAATTGGAGGAAAATTTGTCGATTAATTCAGTTTTATACGCCCCTGATTTCACGAAACAGTTTATTTTTCAACCCGAAACAATTTTTTATTTATTTTTTCCTATGCTGAGCATAAATTTTAATTTAATTTAAGTTATCTAAAGAAAAATGTATGATATTCAAATGCTTGATTATTTTCCCTTGTTTCATTAATATGTGTCATAAGGTTTGACCAAGGATACATATATGTTACGTATGTATTTATGCTAAAATTTTATAATTGAGTGAAATTGATATATTAAAATGTGTAACACATTTATGAAAGAATACTTACTTTCTATACATATTTCTATACTCTGTATCCATATATATTAATACACTTATATGTATTATAAACATGTCATATACCAAAATGTTTCACTAAGAGTTATAAGGAAAAATATTTCTCTCTAATATAGTGATGTATTCATTTCAGTAACTATTATTCTAGAGTAGATTTTATATAAGATGTGTAAAGTGTTTGATGTTTTTTAGTTCATGAATATGATTTTGATTATGTGTTAAGATGTTGTGTAATATGTTTCATGGTAACAGAAATTATATGATAAACTGGTTTCACTAATACTTGTGTATAAACATTTAGTTCCTGTGGTGTAGATTATTATTAAGGTAGATAACTTGCATAAAAAATTTATGTTATCATTCAAAGAATCATTTTCATTTAAAACATTTGTAATTTGAGTACATCATATTTAGAGAGATGAAGTATCTGTTTGTGTGTTTTTAATTTCTCTCTTTAAAACTTGAAACTAGAGAATGTTAGTGTTATTTTTTCATACCATTATAATGAAAGAAATGATGCATATGATTATTAATTCTTAGTAAACACGAGATTTGAGTAAATATGATTGAGTTATTGATTGAAGTTATTAACTAGATAAAGTGTAATTTGTATATATCTAATAGATAAGTTGTGATTTTCTCATTTATTTTGATTTTTTTATATGTTAATGTATTTATTGTAGTATGTAATTCTGGCCAGAAGGGAATCGTACATTGTTAAAAAGATAGTGTCATCTAGAACTGATATATCCTGTTGACAATTGAAATTATTTTAGTTGATCTTCAAGGAACAGAAATTTCCTTTACCGAGAAAAGTTCTCTCTAGAGGAAGGAGGAGTTTGTAACGATTATTATTATGAAAACACATGATGTCGTAATCGGAGAGCGGATGGTGTACTGTCTGAGATTGCAGGGGAGAAGGGCTGCTCAAAATGCCTTTCCCCTAACGTTCCGAATAGACTCCTCTAGAGAGGGACATGAGAGAGACCGGTTTTTTTTAGCATTGCCGGGCTGGAAGCAGAAGGTAGAAACGTAGTCTGTATGTAAGATGGTTTTTTAGATGTGCTTGTAAATAAATTGTACATATTTATATCTCTAGCCTGACTGTGAGTGTATCCAATACGTTACACTCTATATAACGAATTTTCCATATAATGAACTTTTTTTCTGGATTTAGTGACTTCGTTATACAGAGACCGACTGTATATATATGACTCTTTGTTTAAGAAGATAAAAACGCATCTTAGGATATTGCTATCAGCTAACCAAAGGATACTTTCTCTTACAATAAACAACAACAAAAAAAAAAAAAAAGAATCTTTCTGAAAAACTAAAAGTGATGAAACATTTTAACAATAAGTAAAATTGTTGATTGTATTTAATTTGAGTTATTCAATAGATTATTTTTTAAAATAAAGAACGTTTTTTTTTGTGTTTTTTTTCTTAACTCTAATAAAATAATGACTTGACATTAATTTATTTTTATAGGTCTTTACCAGAACCATGCAAAATCTAAACTTATATAATGTTTAAGAAGTTTCTCCTTCAAAAAGACTAATGACTTGCTTTAAAAAAATGAACAAAAACTGAAATGCAATAAACATTTGCATTAGAATAGTTTATAAAGTTTGAATGTAAATCTTATATTGAATATAAAATAAGATTTTTTTTTGTTATTTTAGAAACAATTATTTTCGACACATTTCAAACAAATATCTTCGGAGGATAGGGAATTAAGACTTGTATCCAAATTATCAAAAGTAAATTAGTAAAATTACTGCTTCTCAACACTGGAAAGATTTCCTAGAGTTTGAAATATATATAAAGAATTGAATAGAAATTTTATATGAACCGTATTGTTACCATTTTCAGTGAGCAGTCTTTATCAAGAATGCATTTCAAGAAATCCACAGTAAATCATTTATACAACAACTAATCTTGAGAATTTAAACGAAAAAAATATAGTTTAAAAAAAAATAAAAAACAGTTATCGAACTATAGTTTTAAAGTTAATCGAACTAAGTTGTAACTTAATCTTTTAGTCACCAAATCTGGAAATGGAATCTGAAATTTTTCGCCAGATGCGGGATGGAATCTGAAAATGAGAAATCGTTAACATTGATGATTCTGATCAGGACAATGGAACAAAATTATTATATTGTCATCAGTCCTGGACAAGTGAGAAAAATTTCGAATTAATCTGACCTTTTAAAGTGGGTAAAAATCGAGTTCAAAGATTCCGTTACATGCAAGTAAAATTTATAAAAGAATGTTTAAAAAGAACGAATTTTGATGATACTAGAAACATGTCGGCAAAGATTAAAATTTCTTCAAAATGAAATCACATAACAAAAGGAAATAGACTATATAGGAACCATTTTATTACTAATTTCCACACTTATCAAAATACAGTCAGCACAAGTAAAAAACTACACATTTAAAATTTAAACGTTCTATATAATTTTAAATCATACATTAGTACCAGCTTAGCAATTAATCGTACAAATTAGAGATAACACTACAATTTTGAAAATATAAAAGTAAATCGAAATAATAAATTGATCCAAAAACACACAAATTCTACGGGGAAAAAAATTAAAGCAGCAACTTAGTAAATTTGATAAGTAGAAAATTTTACAAATAAAAGGTAAATATAACAATAATAAAAATTATCAATAATATAACTTTACACAATTCTTTTCAACAAGCACAAATGTATAGCATAAATTGTGAAAATAACTATATAAGAAAACAAAAATTTTGGCAAAAAATTAACTTAGAATAACCTTTTTTTCAAAATGTTCTCCTTTTGTGAAAAATGCTTCTATTATAATAATATTTTGCCTGT
>BMAV01008888.1:47452-79358 GCA_019973955.1 Trichonephila inaurata madagascariensis | reverse complement strand
TAAATATCATAAATATTATCCATTTATACGCTTTTGCAAAATCACGGTTCCGAACTTAGTCGGATACTTTAAACTACTAACACAAAATTATAACATAAACAATAACATTTCAAAAGCAATTTTTCATTTAAAAAAATGAAAAATTGTCATGTTTTTAGTTGAATGCCTAATTGAGAACCAAAGTTAGTTATGAGGAAAGCTTTTACATAAACAGCTATATTCCAAGTACACTCACTTCCAAAAGTTAAGCACGGAGAAGAAGATGCTAATTTCCGGAAGCCAGTCAGAATTGAAGAGGATGCAATTCACTGCAGAGGTAGATAGACGTATGCAAATATGTTAAGTAACAGCCAATCGTGCTTTCATGTCCAGAAATATACAAAAAGGGCAGTATTATAAGAAGCCAGCTTTATGAAGGGTTACAGAAGTTGATTGTAAATGCTGATAGAAGGTGTTTAAAA
The DNA here is from genome assembly GCA_019973955.1 of Trichonephila inaurata madagascariensis. Taxonomy (NCBI): domain Eukaryota; kingdom Metazoa; phylum Arthropoda; class Arachnida; order Araneae; family Nephilidae; genus Trichonephila; species Trichonephila inaurata. Next base: position 78,897 of record BMAV01008888.1, on the reverse strand, counting down.
CTTTCGTACAATTTTTTTTCAAGACATACGTGTTTCTATGACTTCCAGAAAACTAATGGAAGATTCTGAGCTCTGGCGTGCTGTGGGGCCCGTTGAAGCAGGTCAGTCGATCACAGATCTTGTTCTTTTCTTCTGCATTCATCATTCTGTAATTTCACGTTTATGGAAACAATTCTAAACCACACAGACAGTTGTCCGAATGCCCGTAGGTGGTCACCCAAGGGTTACAACCCCCGCGGAAAATCGATATATTTCTATTGTAGCCAAGCGGAATCGCAGAGCGACCTCCACACGTGTAACATCTATGGTTACAGCGTCCATTGGTAAGGCTATATCTGCAGCTACTGTACGCCGAAGATTACATATGAATGGACTGTATGCCCGGGTACCTCGAGTTTGTGTTCCTCTATACGTCCAATCAAGAGGGGCACGATTAAAGTGGTGCCGGGAATATGGAAATTGGACTGTGTCTGACTGGGGCAATGTCATGTTTACTGATGAGTTAAGATTTGCTCTGGAGCCAGATGACAAACGTATAAGGATATGGCGTAAACAAGGAACACGCAATCAGCCCCAAAACATCACCGAACATCACGCATTCCGAGGCGGAAGCATCATGGTGTGGGCAGGGATTTCATTAGGATACCTCACCGACCTGCACACCTTTAAACGGGGTTCTGTGACGGCTTTCCGGTATCGAGATGAAATCCTAGAACCCTTTGTGAGATTGTACGCTGCAGCAATTGGTACTACTTTTATTTTAATGGACGATAACGCACGTCCCCATAGAGCTGACATCGTCGATGACTACCTGGAGAGTGAAGAGATTGCGCGTGTGGCGTGGCCAGCATATTCGCCCGACCTTAATCCCATTGAAAATCTTTGGGATGTTCTCGGCCGTGCTGTATCTTCACGTTTCCCATCTCCAGTCACTCTTATTGAGCTGGAAACTGCTCTACAATAAGAATGGCGATTGCTTAGTTCTGCGGTGGTTGACCACCTAATTGAAAGCATGGTCAGAAGGTGTAAACTTTGCATACCGATGAGGAAGGATCACATACCCTATTAATGTCCTTTTATTCCATTCTATGCTGTTTATTCTCACTTTTTACATAATTCTGTTTAAATCTCCAGTATGGCATTATCTGATAACTTACGAAAATTTAATATTGGTTTCATTTCTGTATATAATTATTGATTTTGTTTTATGTATAAATATATATGCTACTTTACTGCCAAATTTTGTGTCAATCAAAGCAGTATTTGTTGATTTTTTTGCATTTTACATCTTCGTGCTTAACTTATGGAAGTGAGTGTATATAATGCATTCATTGGCGCACCCGGGGGTGGTTCTCCCACTATCCTTGATTTTAATCCTATGCATATAGTACGTAAAATTTAATTAAGTATTTGTGTTATTAATAATTTATTTTACTAATTAATGCTAATAATGTATTCAATAATTTATCATATTGAATAATTTATTATTTACTGTTTTGTTTCCCGACAATTGACAAATCGAAATATTATACGAGAATGATGAACTTTCAACCCTCAACTTGAAAAATTTCTGTGTGCTTATAACAAGACAAGAAATTAGATAAATTAAATGCTAATACAAAACAAAAATTTTAAAAAAGTAAATTAATTATGAAGAACATTTGAAGTTTGAACACAATCTACTTCCAAATGATGAGTGACAGTGCCGATTTAAGCTCATTTTGAGCCCTTGGCACAGAAGATCTATAGACCCCTGTGACATATAGCCATCTGTCGATAGCTATGTCTTGGGGGTTCCGCGTAAGTTAGAGGTGTGGGATTATCGGAAGGATGAGACATTCTATAATTCTTAATATGACTTTTATTAAGAATTTAACTTAAATTACTTATATAACGAACAAACTTATATTAAGTGAGAATAAACCAAAGTACGGCCGTTTAACTAAGTCAGATCGCGCAATTAGATCACTTATCAATATAACTAATTAGATCCTCCTAATCTCAATTCAATATTATACTAGCGTTCAGAATATAATCCTCCTACCTTGGTTGAAGACTCAACGATACTGATACTTTCCGGTAGACTGATGTGCTCGTGTGCAATAGTTACTCCTTGTATATATTAGCGAGGGTGGGCGTCTCCGTTATTCCTGAGTAGGCCGTCTAAACACACTTCCAACAGTTCCACACTAAGCTTTCTCTAAGATTGCCATCCTTTCTCACTAAACTTTCTATCCTTTTAAAGGATATCTTATTTGCATTGTTGCTTCTTTTTTCCTCTTGGAATTGGGTTGGAAAAGTTTTGCCATTAATCGTGACCGTCAAAGAACGTAGGAGTTATGTTAGAAGAAGAACGCGAGAGATATCACACCCCTTGGTACTGGAGGATCAAAAATTTATAACCAGAAAATCTCTGGTTAAGTCCAGCTTATCCGGGCCCTTCTGGGACCCTCCGGGCTCCTGAGCGCAAGCCTCAAGCGCGCAATGGATAAACTGGCACTGATAAGTGATATGGCTTTTGAATTGCTAAACATTCCAACCTAATTCCCGCTTAAATAAACTAAAAATTTGGAACCCAAGCAAATAAGAAAAAAAAGAAAAAAATTAGAATATTTCTTCTTTTTTTTAAGATTGAAATTATATTTTAAATGTTAGTAAAGATTAAGATTCCAAAACTTTATAAATTCACAATTTATATCTCTCTTATATAATTATAAAGTTCATTTAACATCATTGCAGATTATCTCATTTAATAAATTAGAGTAAAAGGCTATATGATTAGAGAAAATATGTTGTTAAAAAGCTTTTAACATAAAATATGCATAAATATCAAAATTGAAAACTGCAATAATAAAGGGAAAAAATGGTATAAGATGAATGTACAAATATATGGAAGATATGAAACATAATTCCACAGAATAAATTTTAAAAAGTACTGTCAATATTTTAAATAGTTTCTTCATATACGAGATGTGACAAGAGAACGAGACTGGTCCAATAAATCATTGTACGTAGAGAATAGGTTCTCCATGACAGTATCACCTTCAAAGTAGTTCCTTAAACATTCACAAATTTCTACATTCGGTGCTGCCATCGGTGGTAACAGTTCTGGAATGAGGTTTTTGGAAGTATCTTTAGGAGATTTTCCGTTTTTGCCTGAATCTCTTCAACTGAGGTAAAATGCAGCAAGATTTAGCTGTAGTCTCATGGGGCCAAATCAGGTGAATAAGGAGTATTCCCCATCATAGTAATGTTTTTGCTGGTCAAAAACTGCTTGACAAATAGGGTCATGTGAGCGAATGCATTGTCTTGGTGCAGCAGGAATCCATCACTCCCCAATTCTGGCCGGCCCCCCCCCCTAGTTTTTTGACGAAGTATTTTTAGTACTTCAATGTAGTAGTGTTAATTAATAGTCCAACCACTTGATGTGAGTGGGAACCCACTCATATGACGAATTTTGGCAATGTTTTGGTCTGCAATCGCTGACCCTGAGCACTCAGCACGTTCATCAACTTCCTCACTATCCCTTTCCCCTGAAGACCGCTTACGTTATTCAAACACATATGCACAAGACAAAGTCATCTCCGTAAGCCTTGGTTAATATTTGAAATGTTTCCGTGACTTATTTCTTAAGGTTAGTCGGTACCCCTATACCAGCAATGTTAAATTGAGCTTTTTCATGTACCTTTTCCTCAGAAACAGTTAAATATAAAAACTTCAAACTTTGTATATTAATTGTACTTTTATATTTATATACTTAAGTTAAAATTTTTCAAATATATTGTTTAGTTTTTTTCAAAAACATGGAACGTAAAAGTACTACTATGAATTTTTTGAAAATTGTCATTTTTTTTACGATAACTGTTTTTCAGCTAAATATTTTGGGAAAATCCCCAAAAAGTTAACTTCAGTATATACAGGATGTAACTAAACTCTGCGGCAAAACTTTAAGAGGCGATAGTATACATCAAAACAAACAATAGTAAAAAGGAAACTTAGGGTCCCAAACGTCTTCCGAAGGAGATAAGTGCCATTAAAGTTCAGGGTCCGAAATTTCAAATGATTATAAAAAACGGAAAAATGAGTCGACTCGTTAACGGTTTTCGCTAAAATTATTCTTTTTGTCAGTATTTTCTTGAAAAATAAATTTTAAAGATAAATCTAAAAAAATGTCGATAAAGGGCGCTTTGGAGTAACGAACAACTATTTTTTTTACCATTATTTTTTGTATCCCATTAAATGCTTTCAAAAGCTTAGACTTAAATTTTGAGATCAAAATCTGAATCGTTTGGGGTTGTTAAGTAGCGCAAGCGGAATTGTGTTCAGGAGGTGAAATTTGAAGCTCCCTCCCCACTGAACATGGTTCAGTTATTCCCGATCTTGGATGTTTGGTCGTAGACTAGGCAGCAACTACTACACACTAAACGTAAAATAAACGAGAGAAGGATAACAAAATTGAATAAAAAAGTTATTCATAACAGATATGAGCAATTTCTCCACAAAAAAGGGCTGCGGTAGCCCAGTGGTTAAGGTATCGGATCATGGCAGGCATGTCATGAATTCGAGCCCAGTACCACTAAAGACCCGCCGTGTAGAGGAGCGATGCAAATTAAATCTGTCGAGAACTCAAACGTCCTCCCGTTTGTGTGGTGTAGTGTGGTAGTTGGGAGAGGGGATGCCAGCTCAGATGGCATCCTCGTCACTTGACCATAGTTCAAAATTACGAGGTCCGTCGCCAAAAGCCCTCGTGTAGCTGAACAGTGCAACGTTAATATTCCTTCACTCACGATTATCCGCGCAAAATACCCGATTATGCAAATCACCCGATTTGCATGCAAAGTGTAGTACACAAGGATTTAACTGTGTGGTGTTAACTGTATGTAAGGATGAAAAGTGCTATAAAAGCTCTGGTTGGCTATATTCATCGTGTACGTCTGTAGGGATGACCAGCTACACTAATCAAGAAATGGCCGATATCCATTTCATTTACGGCGTTGCGAATGCCCTGGATGCCCGTCGATTATACGGAGAACGATTTCCTTCGAGACGCTTGCCAAACCGAAAATCTTTCGAATGCTTGCATCGGCGTCTCAGAGAAACCAGTTCGTTTGTTAGGGGGATGCAAGACACAGGACGTACCAAGAATGTGAGGACACTGGAACTTGAAGAGCATGTGTTGCGTGAATTCGAGGAGCACGCGGACTGTATCAGCCGCCGCAAATGTGAGCCACGTGACGGTTTGGCGAGTGTTGGGAACCGAAGGCCTTCGACCAGGGCCGGCGCAAGTAGTTTCGCCGCCCCGGGCAAAGAAATAAAATGCCCCCCCCCCTTGTTTATAACAAAAATTAAAAGAGATAACATAAACTCTTCTCCCACTTAATGGGAAAAATAAAACGTGAGCAAAAAATTGCTATCAATAATGCTGAAGTTTTGATTAGCAAAAAATACTAATTTATTGATTTATGTTTTTGGCACTAAATTAAAATTAGGGTTGCACATAAAAAGAGACTAGTCATTTCTAGTGTATAATTATAAATACATATATATTAAAAAATACTAAAACAAATTATAGGACCACTAAATATTAAAACTTAATTACTTATTAAAAATACACACACATTTAAAAACCGAGAGTTAAACTTGTAAGTGTTTCTTTCTCACTTTTAATTCTGAGAATTTTTTAATAATTTCTTTAACATTAGTTTTTTCAGCCAGTTCATCTTCAGTGGCTATTGTTGTCAAGCCATTTAGCCGATCCCCGGTAGTTGTGGAGCGTTAAAAAAAATTTTAATTAATTTTTAATTTGGAGAAACTCCTTTCTCCGCTTTCCACACTTGTTGGGAGAGTAAGCAATATCCTTACAGCTATACCGAGATTTGGAGAAAAATCCAGGTACGATATGAATTTTAAAATCTCGACTGGACTTTTTTATTTAGCAAAGCCAAAACCGCTACTATCTCGTCTGCCAGGTCCAGCTCGTTTGTATCTGATGAATTCCCATCAGTTAACACTGTTCCTATATCCTTACAATACTTTAGTTCATCGTTTTGAGGAGTACCTTTTAAATCATAAATATTGTATAAAAATTAGAAATAGTTGCTGTGGGTACTGATCAAATCAAACCTGGATTCAAGTGCATTGAAAGCTTTATCTAATGTGGAAAAAATATAAAACTGCCTTATATTTCCAAGTAGGATCTTCTATTGGATCATCTCGTGCCTCATAGTCGAAATTAACATTCCTTCTTCGAACTCTATGACAGGTAGCCCAGTGGTTAAGGTATCGGACCATGGCAGGCATGTCATGAGTTCGAGCCCAATACCACTAAAGACCCGCCGTGTAGGGCAGCGATGCACGTTAAATCTGTCGAGAGCTGAAATGTCCCCCCGTTGGTGTGGTGTGGTAGTTAGGAGAGGGGGGTGCCAGCTCAGGTGTCGTCCACGTCACTTGACCATGGTTCAAAATTACGTGGTCCGTCGCCAAAAGCCCTCGTGTAGCTGAACAGTGCGACGTTAATATTCACTCAAACTCAAACTCGAACTCTATGACGTGCTGGGTGAGCTCAAAATTAGCTGGTATGTCAATTTCGTCAGCGAGTTCTCGAGCATTTCATTTAAGGCTGTGTCCTATTTAAGATACTTGAAAAAATCTTTAAAATTTTTCAAGAGCTCCATAGCAGATGGTAAATCATAGTCTTCTGTCTGCAACAGCTTACTTATAGGATTGATACAATTTAAGATTTTGAACCAAATTACAATACAGAATAGAACTTAAATTGTTTAACACAACAGTCCAGAAGCCTCAACTCATTGAGCTGTCAATCTCCTAATTACAAACAGCATCGTATATCCCTCCTACTTGATACCTTAGTGGTTTTAATGCATCGATTCGGCTTTCCCAACGATTTTGTTTGAGAAATCACTCGTATCTACCTTATAAATTGTGTTCATCATATTTTTTATTTCTGTAATGCACATTTTGCTTCCACTTTAAATAGTTTTATACTAGGAACAACAACAACAAAGTAGTACCTATATTCTTTCACATTAATTATTGTTCACTAATAATAAAACTTTAATTAAATCCTTTTTTATTGCTTTTTATAAGAAATTTCTGTCATAATTTTGAAATTCTTATTGTTGCCTTTTTAAAGATTTTAAATATTGCTATAGATTGGAACCTGTTATTGCTAGAATTTTTTTCTTAAATATACATACTAATGCTTTTAAACCTTTTCACAATCCCAAAAAATAAATTTTAAAAGATTTTTGAGAAATATAATAGTAAAATGAAACAGTAAATAAAAACTATTGCAAACTGAAAACACCGACTTTTTAATTTTTAGTACACCAGTGTTCTACGAAACACTGATTAAAAGAGCCTCTAGTTTATGTCTTGGATGAGTGGTTATGTTCTGAAACTTTTTTTTGGTGAGATATTTAAAATAGGAATTCCAAGTATTTTGCATTAGTATTCGTTGCAATTAAATGATTGAGGATTAAAAAACCTTTATGTATTAATCACAAATAAAACATATTTTAATAAGATTGAAACTTAATTTTAAAAATGCTTTGGAAGTTATTTAGGCTTAAAGTCATTGTTGTTTGCTTATTATATATATATATAGGACTGCTAATTCTGTTATTTTGAGATATCACTATATATTCAAATGAATTATCTATTTAATAATCGTCTTTCAAAATTCAAAATTTCACGCCTGAAATTTTGCAATTTATTTATCTAAAGGATGTTTTTGCATAGAGTTAAATATGTGTATTTTTTGGTTTAAAATCTTAGTCTTTTTATTTTTTTTAAAATTTCTTCATATTAAACTGCAAATAATTTATTAACTCAATTTTAAAAATTTTCGGAATATGCATTTTGATGAACTTTATTAGTAGCATACAGAATGTTTTACAATATTTTAAAGATATTATACATTTTTTTATGTATTTTTATAATTAATTATACACATAATTATACACAATATATATAATTAATTATACACATAATATGTATAACTAATTATACACATAATTAATTATTAGACTGCATTAAATATTCCTTCAAATTGTCCGTGTAAAACACAAGTTCCCAAACTTTTTCGTCTCATAGACCCCTTGTCATGTTTTTCAGTATGGGGTAGACCCTGCTAATTACTATTGAATTTTTGCAAATTTATCAACTTAAATGTCTTTTTGACAGCTAGTACCACTACTACTACTTTAAAAGAATTAAATTTATAACTAAAGAAGTATAGAGTTAAAAGTTTAAAAATCATATGTTAATTAATTAAATTAAAAGTTAATTAATACATAAAATAACTCTTAAATAAAATAACCAAACAACACACAATTGATTTTAATGTGAAGGATGAATCTGGCGCCACAATGGCAAATTTTCAACATTTAGTATCAATCTTGTCAGGTTTAACCTTAAATCTTCTCTGTTAGTAGTTTTGTTTTGGAGATAGGCAACTGCGCTGAAACTCCTTCTTACAAGCAAAAATAATTAAAAACTTCCTCACGATATTCCATAATTTGGGACAAATAACAGGTTTGCCTATTTAAAGCCAAAATTGCTGGCATCCGTTTCTAAACTTTAAAATCTTTATTGGTGCATATCACGATCAATTCCTGTTGTCATGAGACATTTTTTTTTTCAATATTACCATATGAATCCATTGCCTACTGTGGTATTACCATAGTCAAAGCATTCTCAAACCTGGTTTCAAAATCTGAATAAAAGACTGTTAAATGTTGAACGTAGTTTAAAACATGCTGACAGATTGTCTGGGTTTATTTGAGAAAATTCCGGACCTACAGTATTATACTTTAGTTTAACTCTGGAAAGAAACGCTGAAATAGTTCCTGTTTAAAAAAAAATAATGCTGTCACCTTGTACTGGCAAATTAACCTCATTAAATTTAGTAAATAAATCTGCTAAGCAAGGAAAATTTGGTTTCCACTTGATTAAATTTTTTAAAATTAAAGTAATAATCTAGTTTAATGAGAGCCAATATCACATAGACCCCCCCCCTTACACCTCATTGACCCACCAAACTATTTTTCTGCTGACGTGGACTCCTTGCAGGTCGTCATAGACCTCTGGGAGTCTATATAGACCACTTTGGGAATCACTGGTGTAAAAGATCTTAATTAAAAAGGTATCGTGCAAATTCCTCTACAAATGGCAATAACATGGAAAAAAAAAATATTGTTCAAGTTTTTAAAATTTTAATCTTACAAAATAATGGCTATATTAACAGTCTTAGAATAGATTAGAGAAATTATATGTTTATTTCACACACATGTTACATTCAATAAATAGAAAAAAAAAGAGTCTATATAAGTAAAATTAACTTATTTTCTTTGAAAATTCTTTTAACAGTTTGAAGCAATATAAATTAAATATTTAGCAAATATAGACTGGTTCATTTATTACTAAACAAAATTATCACAATATATTACGATTACAAAACAAAATTATCACAATATATTACGATTACAAAACAAAATTATCACAATATATTACGATTACAAAACAAAATCATAATAAATATTTCTACGTTGTATTTCAATTTCGAGCTATTGCTGTTAGGATCCTTTATGTCTGGTAAATAATTAATGAATATACTCAAAAGCTCATTAATTTTTTGCATTTTAAATGACCTACTATCGTCCTTTATAAGTGACTAAGGAAATTATTTTTATACGAGAGACAAATAATATTTTTTCATTTGAGTAACAATGCCAATCGAAAATGTTTTAATACGATTACGGTACATTCAAGCTACGAAAACACACATACTTAAAAATGTTAATCAACATGAAAATATTCTACGAAATTGATGACATTTATATTTATGCATGAAAAACAAAAATTAATAAATAAAATAGAAAAAGCACAATTGCAGCAAAATAATTTTTGAAGTGATAACTTCTGTTGGCGCGTTTTGCTGGAGAGTGAACTTAAATGAACGTCACGCTCGGGTATATAACGCTCATTCGGCTTTTTTCGTCTTTAGTCGTACATACACACCCCTAAAAAAGAAAGGAGGGACGTTTCTCCCGCCACTCTGAAACACGGTTGTCTCCCTACCAATATGCCCTAAAAGTAAAGTTCCTAGCTTTTATCTAAGTGGGGCTTCCCCCCCCCGTCACCTCTTTCTACGGATATGAATGAGGGATTCTTTCTAATCCTAGTTGAAGTATGAAAATGAAACGTAATATTTTTAAAAAATAAGCTTAGAGAGAAAGAGAAATCCTACACTAAATTAAACATAAAATGTAGAAAAAGGACAAATTTTTATAGAACTAAGTAAGTAGTATAATTATCATTAGCAATATTGCAGTGATCTTAAGAATAAAAATCTATTTTTGTAAGTGAATCAGAATAGCAATGAACAAATAGTTCTATTAATCACATTACTTAAATATATTTTTAATCTTAATAGAGAAAATTAAAATAATTAAAAATTTAAAATAACAAAATTTAGTGTACAGGTATTAAGAAAAAGTTACATTAAACAATTTAAATACAAGAAAACAAAATATAATTAAGAAGAATTTCCCTGCAACAGCACCGGATATATTTGTACAAAACTGCCATACAATGACAAAAGAGCTAGTATAAGCCAGAGATTATGTGATATAAATCTTCTGATTAAATCCCTTTTTAAAGGTTTTGACCGAGATTTCTCTCTTCTCAATCAACTACTTGTCTTACTATCACTTTGCTAAAATTAATTCATGGAAATTGAATATTGTTAAATTACAACCAAAATTCACAAAGCTGGATCAAGTCTTCTGAACAAATTACCTATGATTTTAAGTGGGAATTTTAAAGTAGATTTTTCAAAAGACAAATCAAAACCTTTAGTTGATTTAAAATCAAAATTCAATTTGATTATGTCAAATGATCCAAATGAAGCACGAGGAAGTACAGAACAACGCTTGACGGAGTTTTTTTTATAGATATTTAAATAAATTTTTGAATCTACAGGATTTATAACCTATTTCAGTTACCATATGCCTATTGTTTCCTTCGAATACAATTAATTCCCCAACTATGATTGTATATTTCGCACAAAAATATTACAGATGATACAAAATATGTTTATGAGTACAGATATACGAATAAATAATTTTATACGCGACAATACTAATATCCCCTTGTTTCTTATTCACCTAACTAATCACCTAATTTGAAATAACATTACAAAACTTGAAGTTATCATTTCTATCGTGTGGTCATATAAGCACACACACTTTTTTCTTTTCATTTTATCATACGCAATAATTAAAAAAAAAAAATTCTTGGGCATTAAACCTTAAAAATCTAAAAAAGAATCTGAAAATGAAAATATTGTTACAATTTTGTTGTCCGGCTTTGTCTTGTCTGCATAAGCACAGGAAGCTATAAAAGAATTAGTTCGAAAGTCAAATTGACACAAGATTCCCTCAGTTTTCTTCCAAAAAGGGTCTTTTTCTCAGGGTCATTCTGCCGCTTTCTTTTCATTCATAAAACTTGACCGTGCTTTTCATCACTTTTGTTGAGGCAAATCTCTGCAAAAATCTATCTCTTCCAATAGTATCCGAATTCACTCATACAAAGCAGTAACAGTTGTAGGAAATTAGTTGAAAGAGAAGGAACCGGATGCCGAAATTCTTCTTTATCGCCCCCTCCCTCCATGGGACCAGCGTTGGGAAACATGGCTTTAAAAACAAATAAATGCAATTAAAAAAAAAAAACAACTCTAGGACTTCATAGAAAACGTGAATATTTTGCATACACATTTTTAATTTTTTTCCTTCGATTTTTTATTCTGACTCGTGGAACCCCTGGGTAATCTTGGTTTATTTTCTTTATAAACTAGCAAATTTTACAGCTAATTTGCCACCTCATAAGGTTGCCGCCCCAGGCAGGGGCCCGGCTTGCCCACCCCTAGCGCCGGCCCTGCTTCGACCCTATCATGCGCAGCGGGTGCACACCTTGAAAGCAACCGACCATCAGCCACGCGTTGATTTTTCACCAAAGGTTCCTCCAACGATTGGCTGTACAACCAGACTTTGCCGCACACGTGCTATTCACCGATGAATGCAGTTTCAGTAGAGAAGGCATTTTCAATGCCCACAGTGCACACAACTGGAAGTACACTAACCCACACGTTATTCGTCCTCATTCATATCAACGTCGTTTCAGCGTCAATGTGTGGGCCGGAATTATCCACGATCAATTGATCAGGCCATATCTTCTGCCAAGGCGCCTGGATGGCGGAACGTATCTGGTATTCCTACAAGAGATGCTTCCAGTTCCACTGCAAAGTGTTCCAGCAAACATAAAGGCTCGTATGTGGTTCCAACATGACGGAGCGCCTGCACATTTCAGCGCAGATGTGCGAAGTGCATTGGATACAGCATATCCAGGGAGATGGATTGGACGTGGTGGTCCGGTAAATTGGCCGGCACGCTCGCCTGACCTCTCCTGCCTAGACTTCCTTCTCTGGGGCCATACGAAGAGTCTTGTTTACGCAAATCCCGTCGACTCCGATGAGGCCCTGGTTGTGAGGATTGCCGTCGTAGCAGGCAATATCCGGAAGATGCACGGGGTATTTGCTAATGTTCGACAGTCCTTCCGCCGGCGGTGTGAGGCCTGCATCCTTGCTAGTGGGCGCTCTTTCGAGCAGTTTTTGTGATTCCGCAAGAAAATCATGCGTGTACCATTTTCTACGTGTCATCATTCATTCAACCTTCATTCATGCGCACTACATGCTACATTAAATTGTCTCTTTTTATTTTGAGCGGAGAAATTGCTCATGTCTATTAAGAATAAATTTTTTAATTTTGTCATTCCTTTCTCATTTGTTTTACGTATAGGAGGTAGTAGTTGCTGCCTGGTCTACGACACCAAGATCGGGAATAACTGAACTCTGTTCAGTGGGGAGGGAGCTTCAAATTTCACCTCCTGAACACAATTCCATTTGCGCTATTTAACCACCCCCTACGATTCAGATTTTGTGAGCTTAAAATTTAAGTTTAAGTCTAAGCTTTTGAAAGCATTTAATGTGATACAAAAAATAACGGTAAAAAATAGTTGTCTAAGGCACCTTTATCGAAATTTTTTTTAGCTTTATCTTGAAAATTTATTTTTCAAGGAAATACTGACAAAAAGAATAATTTTAGCGAAAACCGCTAACGAATCGACCCATTTTTCCGTTTTTTTATAATCATTTGAAATTTCAGACTCTAAACTTTAATGGCACCTATCTCCTTCGGAAGACGTTTGAGACCCTAAGTTTCCTATTTACTATTGTTTGTCTTGGTGTGTAGTTTTGCCGCAGAGTTTAGATACACCCTGTATAGTTACATATCATTTATATGCAGAAAAATAGCATGTGTATTTATTTAGTAGATTCTGAGAAAAGTGTACCTGCAGTTTGAAAACAATCATTTCGAGAAAATTGTATTTTTCATGTAAAAAGTCACTTCATCACAAAAATAATCAATTACAACATGTATTTGTCCCATTTTATTAAACATTAGTGTTTTCTTAATTTATTTTAAGTAAAATAGGAAACAAAAAAGTCTTAAATTGCCCAGAAAGTACATATATAGCATTTTTCAATTTTTGTTTAACAAGACATTTCCCAGCAAATTTCTCAAATTCTGTATAAATTTTTAAAGAATTTTTAGCTTTGTTGCATTATAAACATCAAAGTCGACAATAAAGCATCATAAATATAGCGTGAAAATGTATAAATAGAGTTTTGTTATAAATTTGTTAGTGCATTTGGGAAAACATGATTATACACTATTTTGAAAGGTTTCATCAGGAATTTTCATGTTCACATGCAAACACAATTTCTAAAAGTTTTAAATTTCAAAATTTTCTCTAAACTGGACAAATTATTTCTAAAACAGTCAGAATAAAACTGTTTTTATGTTTTTAAACATGAAATTTATATGTATTTTTATGTATGTAACAAGCTTCTTGCAACGACAAAAAGCATTACACATCAGAGTTATAATTAGGTATCTTTTATTGGAAAACTTTTGAATATTTAAGCTTAAAAACTTGTCTCTACAACAATGCCATAGCTAGCTCTGTGGGGGTCCTGTATCAAAATTCATTGCAGGCCCTTTTTTGAAAATTGAAGCTCTATTAATAGAACTATTCATATTTTACAATTTTTTGCCTATTTATGTTGGGGCCCCATATCATTGATATGGTGGCAGCTTCGCCCCTGCTTTACAATAAAGAAACATTTTTATATATATATATATATATATATACACTGAAGTGAAATTTTTCAAAAATATGTTGTTCATTTTTTTTCAAAAACAAACTATTACTTATCACTGAATTTATTCAAAGTTGTCATGACATGTGCTCTTTATAGCTTTATGTTTTTGTACTACTTCCAAAATATCACTTCAGTATGCACAAGTATACAAAAGGAATATATAATGTAAACTTGATGTGTATTCACATACAGTAAATTTAGAAAAATTTCATTTTTTAAACACAATTTTAAAAATATAATTTTAAGGAAACAGTAATTTTGTAATGCAATCTTACCTCATCAAGTATCCTACCCTAATTTTTAAAATATTATCTCCTTCCTTTATTTAATATTTTTTCTTTCATTTATTTTTTGAATAAAATGCAAAATGTGTGCCAAAGTCATGGACTTTCAATGTTTAAGAAATAACTCAGTTCAGACTATTACATTTGTTTTAAAGAACTGTGATGGTGTTGAATTTTGCTCCGATTTTTCTGAAGGGACGCACTTAATTTCTTAAAACAAATGCAAGTATATTGAAACTCATAATGGCACTATAATAATACAAATATCTTTTCTAAAAGAAAAAACTCACATTCAAATTGTGAATTTTCAAGTCATTTTTGCTGAAGATATCTTAAAATTATTAAAGTTCAATTAGAATTAGTTTCATTAAATTCTGCGAAAAAGCATACAAACTTCCCTGCGAAAACAGATAAACAGTTATACTTGCAGTTAATCTAAAGTTAATTGTATATGATTAAATGAAAAATTGTGGAGGTTTAGCAGCTACTTCTCAAATCTAAAAAGCCAATATTTACACTTAATCTGTCAAAGTGCACATAGCAGCTGATTACTTTTTAAAAGTCATTTTGACATACTTCTAAATTCATAAAATATCAAATATTTTATATCACTGGAAAAAAAAAAGGTCATGAATTGGAGATTTTAAAAATATCCAAACCGATAACCTGAAAATTTTTACCTTGACTGCCTTTAAGTTTCACAAGAAATTTGACATTGATTTGACATTTTACCGGCATAATGCAATAGCATGTGTTCACTCAATGACGCAGTACTCCCAACTGGCATGATTGATTAAGAGGAAACTGACCACATGGATAGAGGAAGTATGTGGGATGTCACTAAAACAGTTATTGTCAACCCCACTATTTCTTCAAGCTACACACTTAGTTTCTTTCTTTTTTTGTGTCTGTGTGACACCTTGTATTGCTAATTAAAACCTATTTCTATACAAACACTGAAAAACCATCACATTATGACCACCCTTCACCTAGAGACGGGGTGGGCAACTAGAGGGCCACATGCAACCCACAAAGAGTTTTTTGCGACTAGCCAAGACAAAAAACCAAATAGACAGACAATGTTCTCTTTTTTGGGAGTCAACGTCTTTTTATGAGTAAAGTTTTTCTGGTATGAAGATCAAGAGTAAGTAATACAGATGCAAATTGGCTGACATTAACCTACAGGTTGTAATGATTAGTCTACAGTCTCATCCCTGATTTCAAAAAAATTATAGAAAAGTGTAAATAGGGTACATTTGCTTCATTAAACTGTTTCTAAAACTCAACAATAAATATAAAATTAGCACAATAAATTGAAAAAAAAACTACAACTATTTTATTTAACATATATTTATTGATTTTTATGGTACAATTTGATTTTATAGTACTCATATATTGAAAGAGGAAGTCAAAATACTCTACTAGGAAAGGGCTATAATCAAAGGAAAAATAGAAATAAAAGAAAAAAAACACTGTTCATTGTTCTTCAATCCAACAAAAGAATTCAGTTTGAAAAAAGGAGAGAAACATCCACACAGAAAACTATAGCAAGACGTAAATCTTCATGTCGAGCTTCTGTTAAAGACTGCAATAGAAACAAATCACAGATCAATATATTTACATATTAGCACATTCTTTTGAATATTTTTAATTGCTTATTTATTAAAAGTTATTTGAATTTATTTTCAAATTATACACAATAAAAAGAAGAAACAATTGGTTTCATTAATCATGAAAACAATATGATACATAATGTGCATCTGCTCATATTCAATAGAATATACAAAATGATATAGTTATACACAAATTTATTCAACAAAGCAATTGGCCAGAACAAAACAGTCATAGGTAGTATATAACCAAAACCTAATTAAATGAAAGATATACCACAATTAAAAGAAACACTGCTTGAACACAATAGTTAAAATTTTGTATAGCAATACATCCATGTGACTGGTTGCAGCATTATAAAAAAAAATAAAAGATTGGGACAAACATTTACCAGTACTGCCCAAGTAACATTTATCATTTGAGTGAATGGTTTAAACAATAACCAGTTGAACTAAACCAAATTAAGAAAATGCTGTATGTATGTAAATAAAAGGAAAGTAATGCATAATACTCATACTATGCGATAAAAAGTATCTTAACAAGATATTAAAATGAATGACGCAGAAGAAACTTTTAAATTTTAATATTGCTAACAAAAACAATCACAGCAAGATGAATGTCACACGAGTTTTTTGAAGGGCATAGAAAGTTCCCCCACGATTGACTATTTTATTTTTTTGTTAAGGAACCACTGAATATATAATTTTCTTACTCTTTCATTCAAGGGTTAGGAGGTGAGTGAGTGAAAGTTATATATTTACATCTCACCATAAAGCTGCACGAGGACTATTGGCAATGGATCCCGTAATTTTGAACCAGGGTCGAGTAACAAGGACTAAACTGAGACCCTCTACCACACCACGCCAATGAGACTTTGATCCGTGGCAGATTGAATGTATTTCAGCTCCTCTTCAGTGACACTGGGCTGGAACTCATGACATGTCAGTCACGAGTCCGTGACCTAGAGCAATATGCTACCTCAGTCACTCAAGTGTTAGGGGAATACATACTATTACAAGACATTACATCGAGTTCACCAAGCTTTCAAACTTTCTTCAAACTGCTTAATGTAAAATGAGTGTCATTTTACATTAAGGGGACATGGTACGATTTACACAAAATTTTTTAATTTAATGATTTTCATAATTTTTTTTTTGTTGTTGCTTCCTACACGTATGTATGATGTAAAACAGATTTTGTGTTCAAAATTTCATAAAAAAAGCTAACCATTTAATTTTTTAAGGGAAAAAAAATCAAAACTTATGAAGTGATTTTAAAATGTTACTCCTCCAACAAAAATTGACACGTGTACATGAAATTTGATTAGTACATTAAACTATGTATCACAAAAGTTGGTATGGGTTTTGTGATAACATGATTGGAATTAGTAAAATACTTCTTTTTATGAATACTTACTGAAAATTCCTCAAATGTTTAAATTCTGAATTCAATTATTTTTTAAAAAAATTAGTATTGCTTTGATTGAAAAATGCATACCAACTTTTGTTCTATGTACTATAAGCAACAAGTGGAAAAAATTTCCAAGTATTAAGCACAATAGAAGAAAAAACCCTTAGCATTTTAAATGAAGACAAACTACTCATTTTATCTTTCTGAGATAAGTAAGTTTAAAGTTTTGATTTGTGCTATAGGAAGATGAATAAAAACAAACGTAAAAGTTATTGTCTCTGTTTTTGAGCTGTCAAATTTTGTAAGTTTGTAGAAAAATATATAAAAAATAATTTAAACTAAAAAAATTAGATTTGATTTTTTTGACTGATTTTTGTCAATTGAATCGTATTGTGTCCCCTTAAAGCAGGTTTATAATGTGCATAATTAGGATACACATTTTTTTTTGAAGAAGAAATACATTTCAAGTTTCTTATGCTTCTCATCCTCAGAAATACTAAAATCATGGTCTTATTACTCAATTGAATATTTTAAAATTGTCATTAAGAAAATACTTTCATTATACTAATATTGCAATAATTTAATTTATCAGTATCCACTAATAAATTATTATTAACTAATTCAATAAAAATAAATCTTACAATATGCAAACATGCTTCATTATCTAACTTCTCTATGTTACTAACATCAAAAATAGATTCTCTCATATCAACATATTACCTTTGTAATTTTGGAATGATAAGTGATTTATTAAAAAATTTTATTTATATAGATTACAAAAACTCTTATGTGTAAGAATTTTAAATGGAAAAGTTTCAGATTAATATGGAAAGAAAAAGGATAAAACAATATAAACGTACACTTATGTGGAAGCTTTAGTATAAAAATTTATATTAATAGTGAAATATTTATATTATTGAGCTGCTAATATATTTATTATTGATATTATATATATATTTATCAATATATCCAAATTATACATCACTCAAGAAGTAAGAACACAATATACAAAGGTTCTACATTTACTTTTGAACTTTTCTTTCAAAAGTATAATGGGTTTCCTATATGAAAAGATGATTCAATTAAGAGAAATTAAAATACATAAAATATACAATGTTCTTGTAAAGATGCATTTAAGGGCAAACAGACAAACAATTGGTGCCCAAAATGTTAATTATTCTAGTCGAATTATAACAAAAATAGTAAAAGTTGATTTTACTTGTTAAATTTTACTACACAGAGCTAGATCAATTTACTGCATGTATGTTTTTACTGTTACAGGCATGTATTGTTCTCTCACTGTGATAAAATTATTAAATTTTTTAAAACTAGCTTGAGTTCCAAAATAAAAAGTAGAAAATATTAATTGCATGTATTATTTTAGGTCTTCAGTTTTAAAACTGCTGCATTTATAAAGAGCACACCAGGCATACAAACAATTTGCATGAGGAAAAACTTACATGCAAGAAGGATTTCATTGCTAAATTTACATCACATAGAGAAATCTGAAATACTTAACTTAAAATCTTAATGCTTAATTTATTTTTGTTCTTCTTCCTATATTTTGATGTATTAAAATGTAACTAAATTCTGAAAAAGATGATTTCTTAAAATTTGCCCAACTTGTATCACACACAGAAATCTTGAAATATTTGAATTACACAATGTAAAATATACATTTAAGTAGTTATTTATTTTACTTTCTTTCCCAATTTGATATTTTTTCTACTGCAACAAAATTCTGAGAGAAAAAAGTTTTCTAACTATAATCTAAATCAGTCCATATGGGTAATGGTTTTAAGAATTAAAGGTTCTATATAAAAGCAGGAATTCTTCCTGATAACCTTCAGAAAGGGCCTGTTTTTGAATACCATTTAATATATATCCCTAACAGACAAATAAAAAAAATAAATAAATAAATACAATTACTTACGGTGTTTTTTCAAGAGCTTTAATGAGATTTTAATCCGGAACATTTAATCTGAGATATTCTTTCAAAGTCACTGGAATCATGAGTTTATTTACACCATGGGGAAGTTCATAGTTTTCGCCCATATGCTTACGAATGATGCAAGAACACAAATGGACAAGAGGTCTAGGTTTTAGTTGTAGGCATCCAGATGAAATCTTACGTTTGTAATACATAGTGAATTTTGTATTCCAAGTTTTTGAACACTGAAGCTCATCAGAGCCCCGGCTGATTTCAGCAGGAGTAAGATAAGGATCAGGAATTGACTGCCAAAATATTTTTAACAGACGTTCAATATCACTGTGTTGTTGATTTGGCTGTTTTCTGAACAAAAGTAGTAATGTGAGCAAAAATATATTCTGCCTATGATATGAAGATAAAAAAACTCTTGATGGATAAGAATTTGCATGAGGGTTTCTGAAAGTGAAGTGAGAAAAAAATTTTAAAAATGCATATATTTTATTCATAAAAATGTATAACATATAGGAAACACATAGCTTTATATATATAGCCATAGTTTAAAATCTAAATACAGTTATGTAATACATACACAAGTTATCTACCACTTATTCAAGAAAAACTGTATTTGGGTTGTAGACAAAACTATGTAAAAGGGGAGTTAAATGGCAAAAATGGTCAAAAGTAAAGAAAAATTTAACTAAGGTATCTTTCGGTTACCTGCCATGGAATCACACAAGCTTTCAAATTGCAAAAGAAGCTTATTAATTTAAAACACGATTTGGTGCAATTATTTTAAAATAAAAGGTCTTTGAAAGCTCTATTTTGTAAGTGTACGCAGACTTCTGGTGGGGGTGATTGGTGATTATTTGGTCATCATTCTTGCGTTTTCATGTTAAGGTGAATTTTGTTGCTGTTGTTTAAATAAGGAAGTTTTGAAGAATCTCTGACAAGCATGTTGATTTTCTGAAGCGAGATTTTAATAACAATTACAGCATATGCATGCAAGATGATTGCCTGTAGGCAGACTTTCGGAGGCAAGTGTATACTTCAACTCAGTGATATAGGCAAATTTAAGGGAAGGTTGACACTTTAAAACTAAGTTTAACTCTACAACCCTAGTACTTTGGACTAAGTTTACTAACATATTACAATGGCCTTTTAAGTTTGACTTTAGAAAAATGGTCAAGTGACACTTTTATACAATTTTAAAACTACAGCTTTTTTGATGGCAAATACATAAAGTAACTATACATGTATAGAAATAAATATGCTTACATGTGGTATTTAACAGCATCTTTCAGACATGGTAAAAAATTTCCAGGAACATATGGGTAACTGTACCCATATTTAATGAGTTCATAAAAACAGCCAGTAGATTTAAATGTTGGTGTTTGCCTCCAATCCAAGCTTATGTTATTAAATATCCTGCGCTTTGCGCAAGTTGTATGATATAATGCGAAATCTACTAAACGAGGATTATATGAAGTGAAAAAAAATTTTTTCACTATTTCATTATTAATCTCCAAGCATCGGCTAATAAGCCTGGAATCTCCTTGTTTATTAGCAATAAGTTCAAGGCAACGAATTTGGGACCCGTTAGTAAAATTAAACATCTCAAAAAATTTGCATAAAGTCTTGACTTTATCATTTGATTTTTGAATAGCTGTTACAATGTAGCTATGCCAAGTTCGTAGCATATAGCAAAGGTTCGCATGGTAACAGACTGTTACATT
Organism: Trichonephila inaurata madagascariensis; assembly: GCA_019973955.1. Classification (NCBI taxonomy): domain Eukaryota; kingdom Metazoa; phylum Arthropoda; class Arachnida; order Araneae; family Nephilidae; genus Trichonephila; species Trichonephila inaurata. The sequence continues at coordinate 57,624 of BMAV01008888.1, read as the reverse complement.
TTTACATAAAATATCATCTTGTTTCTTTGGAAGATCCAAGTGGTATTTGTACAAAACATATCGTCTAGGGAATTGCTGAGACCTATAAGAATCGATAGTGTAACACGTTTTCTCCAGTCTTCCATACTCCCCTAAGGCCAAATCTAGATGAGTTAAAGGTTTGTATATAATAAAACTCCCTTTAACTACATCAGTAGGTTGTAATATATATAGAATATTTGAGTCAACCGGATTTGAAGAGTGGAAATGTGCATGCCAATTATCACAAATTTTTTCTTGGGTGATTAGCTTCTTAGGGACTGTTGGTATAGGAGAACCTGCACGTTTTGACATGCTGCAAAATGTGCTCACCTTAAAACACAGACACACGATAACACGATAACAAGCGCGAAATCTATCTCAGTAAGCTGAGTAGCATAAGCAAACGACATACACAACCGAGTCAATCAAACGCCAGCTTCTCTTTGGCTCAAACACAGGTTGTGAACTGCAGGCTCTACCTCATTGGCTGGGATTTTCCGCCGCCAAATCATCTTTTCTAGCCAAAAGACGATTGCCAAGGCGTATCCTTGAGAGGAACCGGTTTTCAGTAACCATATGCGGTATGTTTCTCCCAGGCGTAGCTAGTTCTGAGTGGGCCCTGTATCAAAATTCCTTCGGGCCCTATTTTAGATATATGCCCCTGGTTTCTCCTCACGTTATAACTCCCCTCGTAATAATACACTGCATTTCTGATATTCGGCTATTTTTTAAGGCTGTTGTTCTCTGGAAATATTACTAGTGCGGTTTCAGCAGTAGTTTTAACGATTTCTCAAATTCACTTTAAAAATTTTTTTTAATAAAAATCAGATTAAAAAAATTTATGTGCTAGTCAACTAAGTAAAATTTTTAAATCTTTTTTTTTCCAAGTAAAGAATTTTATTATTTAATATACTTTCTGCTCGGAGAGGGTGGGGTTTAAATTTAATTGTTACTAAAATTCACTTCTTAGTTCATTTATTGAGTTCCATTTTTTCAAAAATTACATTTAATAGTCAATGTATTAGGTAAAAATTATGACATACTTAAATATAATACCTTAAGAAAATTTTTATAAAAATTAACTATCATTTTCAAATAATTATGAATACCGCATATAAGTAAGAGGACTACACCATCATATAAACTAAGTATTCATATAATATACCTCATCTTACAATATTAAGAAAAGAACAATCTGTGTATGGGGGGGGGGTGCAATTTTACGTACAGTTTCTAATCAGATAAAGTTATAGTGAAAAATTGAAAAATAATGTTAAAAAAAATGTTTTTTTTCTATGTTTGAAAACATTTCTATACATTGTATCAACTTATAATTTTCCGGCAATTACATCTTTAACCTCGTTTGGGAGATGAAGTTTCACATGCTGCAATCTGGCTAACATAATTTTAGTAATAAAAAAGATTTAGTGATTAGAATTCTTGAAACTAGCTAGCCAACCTAGTCAAACAGGAACTCCCCCCTTCCCTTCAACGTTTTGGTGATTTACATAAAAATAAATTGATGATTCTTTATCTAGTTATTTTCCGATTTTTAAACTACTGACTAATTTCCAATTTTGGGCTTTTATTAACCCCCCCCCCCCGGAAATTCCGAATTAATTTAAGAAAACTATATACAGCGCAGCATCATATGTAACGTTACACGCTTTTGAAGAAAGAAAAAAAAAATACAGTAACTATGGAAACCCCATAACAAACTGTGAGGCAACAAGTGCTAAAAATAGCTTTATCGATCTTGGATTACTTCGGGATGCTCCGGACAAGGATTGGAGGGGATTCTAAGAAACGGAAAGGCACTAAACCAAATGATAACGTGTTTGTGTCTTCTAGAGATTTGATACTCACTTTCATGACAAGGATATTTCTGGAAAATTTCATGTGTCTTTTATATTAATTATCAAAGTGAACAGAAAAAGTCACGTTGCAATTTAAAAAGGAAATAGCTTAATAAATTAAATTTTTTTAAAAAAAAAATTTCCTTTCATTATCTGAAACCAAGAGCTCGGGATATTAATAATAGATAAATGTAAAACAAAGAAATAAGAGAGAAAAAAAACATTATCTAATGTTATTACGCAAATAAAGTTTCCTTATTCTCATATATTACATGAATATGCATTATTTTCATTCTAGAAGGCTTTTATTTTTCCTCTGAGATTTCCCCGAAAATCATTTTTTCTCTTAAATAAACCTAGAACCTTCCCTCAGTTCAAAATCAAAATTCGTAGAGGGATAGCAATGAAAAAAAAAGAAATACAAAGAGCTATTTTTTTTAAAAAATGCTTTAGAGGAAGATAAAAAGCAAAAAATTCTCATTTTTGATCTTTGGAGTATTGTACTTATCTTGCGACATAGCCATCCTGTGATGACTATGTCTAGTAGGATCCGCGTAAGCTAGAGGTGTGGGATTATCTAAATGATGAGACATTTTGGATTCTTAACACAACTTTTATTAAGAATAACTTATATTACTTAATTCTAATTAACAACTTTCTTAAAGTGAGAGTTAACACCCAATTAAACCTTATAATCAAGTCAGATCGCGCAACTAGATCACTTATCTTAATTATAATAAATTAACTGACTAATCTAACTTCCTATACAAAATATTACCTTTTGTAGAGTCACCTTCCTTCATCGATTGAGGTAATACCTATTACGTAATATTAGATGAGAAGATTCAGACTTTCTTAATCTTTATTATATTTTAATTGAGATGAACGTATCCTTCTTCCAGAGCTATAGCATGACTAACTCTTGTTCCGAATGATTCCACACTAAGTTATCTCTAGGCTTGCCGCTATATCTCATCAAAGCTTCTATCCTTTTAAAGTATATCTCATTTGCATATTCGATCCGTTTCTCTTCTTGGTATTGGGTTGGAAAGGTTTTGCCATTAATCGTGGCCGTCAAAGAACTTAGGAGTTATGTTAGAAGAAGGACGCGAGAGACGTCACAATCTAAGAGAGGCCATTTTCTACACATAATTCAAAAAACTGTTGTGCATTTATAATTGTAAAGAGATTTTAGGCCGATATTGTATATGAGCTACTATTATGGTTATATGATTAAAAGTAGGGAAATCGTTTACTATATGAGACTGAAGGGACTGAAATATGTCTTCGTGTTACAGGATGTTGCAAAAAAAAACAACATATATTCAACAAAATTAAATTCATCAGAGTACATTTTATTCGAAATAATTCTTTGTATAATAATTTATTTGAAATAATAATTTATTTGTATAAATGAATGTACTTTATAAAAAACAATGAAACAAAAACGTTAACAAGAACTTCATGAAATTTATTATAGAATTTTACAATACCAAAATATTTATCGATTTCCGTTTTCGTCTACTATTTTTGATCTCAACGGCCTTAAGAAGCTCCACCTTCATTTTCAGCGAAATACCAGTTTGCTTTCCCCTTGAGCTCTTTACCATTGTGTTCGTAAGAAAATACTTCTAAAATAGGGGATTAAGAAGGAAAAAAAAAAAGCGAACCAAACTTACTGAATTTTACTCACACTGGTAATCGCCACCGAATTCCTAAGTTTGATGAGAGATGAGATGTTTTTGTGTGGAATTTGTAGGAGTGAAAGTAGCTGAGATTAACAAAATTGTCTCGTGTTATAGGCTCTACCGAGAGTATTTCAAAACTAAGTTAGCCTCATTTCTGCGAAACATGTTAAACCACCTCTTTATCATTTCACATGCGCAGCTGGTGTTTTTCGCGTATTTTGTTCATTACCTGAAGGGAAATCTTTTCGTGTTAAGCGATTTTCGTTTCGTGTTAAGAGAAAAAATTCATGTAAATATAAGAAACCAACCGTCCTCCTTTCATAGGTTCTGTCCTTCCTCCAAAAGTGTCCTCCTACTTGTTCTTTTTTTTCGATATTTTATTACTGATCTGTTAATCTCTATATTCAGTAATGAACCAAACGTGTTTCCAAACTGTCGAAGAAAAGCCTGAGACAAATATCAAAGGAAATAACAGGTTTCATTGGTATTTTTTGAATTTATCGCAAGTAAATTGGGCAGAAATAAAAAATTATGTTGGGTTTTTATCGAAAGAAATACCTGATATTAAAATCAATGACAATTGTCTGTTTCAAGTAGAAAAAAGACTGAATGTATATTTAAATTCTAATATATAAATTAGAACAATGGGAAAATCAACATACTGAAATTGATAGATGGGTGAAAATACTTAAGGTATCCGACTACGTTTGGAACGATGATTTTGCAAAAGCGTATAAATGGATAATATTTATGATATTTAGAGACACTTAGATTAGAAAATATATATAAAATTGTTTTAAGAATAGTATTACAATAAAAAATTATCTAACTAAGTACAATATTTTGACGAAAAATGTACATAGAATGACCCATTTTCAAAATATTCTCCTTTCGTGAAAAATGCTTCTATTATAATAATATTTTGCCTGTATATAGCTCAGACCTCTGTACAGAGGCTCAACTAGAATTTTTGAAATATATAACTTAGAAGTGGGTTTAACCATGTTTTAGACAACAGAGGGGAGAAATTTTAAGAAAAAAAGGCCGATAATTATTTCAAATGGTTGTAACTCTGAAAATAATGTGAATTTTTCAAAAATCATAGTTGGGCCTCTGTACAGAGGTCTGAGCTATCTACGGGCAAAATATTATTATAATAGAAGCATTTTTCACAAAAGGAGAACATTTTGAAGAAAAGGTTATTCTAAGTTAATTTTTTGCCGAAATATTGTATTTAATAATTTTTTTAAAAAAATGTCCTTAGAACAATTTTATACACGTATTATAATCTAAGTGACACTAAATATCATGAAAATTATCCATTTATGCGCCTTTTTAAAATCATGGTTCCGAACGTAGTCGGATACCTTAAACCATTTCAAAAATGAACACATTCATATGACAATGTATTTACGCTTGTTTAATTTACGTTGTTCTATCCTGGAACTAATGCAGCAGTTGAAAAAGTTTTTCCAGTTGGTAATGATTTTTGGACTAGTGAGAAATCAAGATTGAATGTTAATACACTCATGGACAAAAAAATTAGCGTACCAAGAAATAATTGCGGGATCGTAACGAAACTTGGCATGAAGGTACATGTCGGGGAGATATGTAAATAATTAGAAATGCAGCGTGATTGCGCATTACGTATAGCCGGTTGAGGGCGTTTAACGTCATTTTCCATGGAGTATAAAACAGGTAACCAAAGCTTGTTTGAGTATGCTGAATCGATTACAAAGCAAAAGCTGAGGTAGACATGTCATTGCACCGCTTTCGAAGACAATTTGAGCAACTGTCGCAGTTTTAGAGGGGGAGAATCATCGGCATCATGGAAGCTGGGTGATCAGCTAGACGAGTAGCTCGTCAATTAGGCCGCTCTGATTGAGTTGTGAGGAGGTGTTGGAACGAGTGGATCCGAGAGATGTCATTTACACGAAGACCAGGCTCAGAACGCCCTCAACGGACCAGTCGTCGAGAAGACCGCCACATCGTAAGAAATGCACGCGTACAGCCAACTGCTTCGTCGGCCGCCATCCAGGCACAGGTAGCACCTTCACTAGGGGACCCTGTGTCTTCTCGAACCATACAAAAGTCCTGGCTGAAGAACGTTTGGGATAGCGGTGCCCACGCACGAGGAAACTGGACTGTAGTGGAATGGAACCAAGTCGTCCTTAGCGACGACTCCAGATTCAATCTCAGCGGTGATGACAATTGAGTTCATGTGTGGAGACCCCGCAATGAACGCCTCAATCCTGCCTTTGCTTTACCCCGACACACTGCTCCCACAGCTGGTGTGATGGTATGGGGTGTCATTGCCTACAATACACGGTCACTCCTAGTATTGATCCGTGGTACCATGACAACCTAGCGGTATGTCCATGACATCCTGCAACTACATGTGTTGCCACTCATGCAACGGCTCCCAGGAGCCATTTTTCAACAAGACAATGCTCAGCCTCACACGACAAGGGTGTCACAAGACTGTCTCCACACTGTTACTACCCTTCCTTAGCCTGCCCGATCCCCAGATTTGTCTCCTATCGAGCATATCAGAGATCATTTGGGACAGCGAGTTGGGCATTCCACGAGTTTGAACGAACTAGAGGCAAGGTTACAGCAAATATGGAACGAAATGTCTCAAGACATCATACAGAACTTGTATACCTCAATGCCCGATCGTAGCTTATCGTGCATTCACTCTATATATATATAGATAGATAGGGTTCAACACAGGGTATTAAATCATCCGTTCTTTTGCCTTTTTCTCTGAAATAAATGATCCTTTTTCTTTGTGTTTTTAATCATTTACTTGTATCAAAGTAGTCATTACGTATGTAAAATTTCGTTTCATTTTGACGACTCCTTCTTGGTGCGCTAATTTTTTTGTCCATGAGTGTATTTTAGCTACAGTGCTTACCGTAAAATTCAGTATGAAGTATATTTTTTGCTCCGAAATTTTCGATTTATTAGAAAATGGTATGTTGACAAGAAAAATCCATTCAATGGAAAAATGCCCTTTAAAGAAAATAATTAAAAAGAATGTAAGCGTAATTAGCATATTTTTTTTTGAATTAATAAAATGTTTCAAATATTAACGTTGTAATTTTTTTCTTAAATTTGTCGTCCTCCTTTTCGTTGTAAAAAAACTGGTGACCTTAGTAAATACATAGTAGTTTGTCGTGACCGTGTTAACCGATATTTCGTCTTAAGCACTTTCGTTTTAACATTTCATTGTATTTTTAATTGTATGATTAATTTATTTGTAGGGAGATCCCATTTAACTTGTCCCCTCAGGGGGAACCTTCTTTAGGTGATTACGGGTGTCACAATCCCGAGGTACCCTAGTGATCTTTTACTTTTCCCAAGGGGTTTACTATCTTTGGTAAACACGGGCTTCACGAACCCGGGGTACCCTAGTGAACCTTTTCTGTTTTCGACCCTTTTTCTTGTCATCCCATTTCCCCTTTTCTTCTTTTCCCGTCCAGACCACAGACCTATGTTACAAAATGAATATTGTTCAAATTAAGTTTTTTCTAATGAAAAACTTGCTTTTTATGATTAACATATTTTGGTTTATATTTTGTATTGTGTTAATTTAGTTTCTTTTTCGCATATTTCTTTAAATATTTTGAATGTGTTGCTTTATTTGTTTTCGATTAACAACGTTGGTTAGTCAACCCGCATGTTTGCCGTGTGCAGCGTCCCGTAAGGAGGAAAATGGTGTCCTGTGAATACCTTTGGCCTACTCTTCGCTGTAGACGGGAGGCAGGAGTGAGCCCGCTCCTGTCAATCAGCTGGTGATACCTCTCTTCGGTATCCCCGAAGAGACATTGCTGTAGGGTTAGTTCTGCAGAGATAAGGGGTGGCGGGTTTACCTGTTGGATCCTCACCCTGATGTTGTATCACTATATTCTGGGCGTACTCTAGGTAAGCGCCGTGCCTGGTATTTGCCAGATGACCGGCACACTGCCTCCCTTGTTGAACTCCGTGGTGGGTGGAGGCACGCCAGAATGAAGGAGTTTTTTTCGCGCTTATGGATCCAATGCTGCTGCTGTGCCTAGGTAAAGGCCTTGTTTTACCCAAATTTCAAACCATTGATGAGATAGCTAGTACTGCACGTTTTCTTATTCTGTCGTTACCCGATGGTGAAATGTTAAAAAAATCCCCTTTTGCAATTTTCAAAGCCCTCCAAGCTATAGGCGAGCCAAAATGTGTTAAAAAAATGCGATCTGGTGACTTACTTGTGGAGACAAAATCAGCTATTAAATCAAAATCCTATCTATCTACAAAAAATTTTTTAGATTCTACACTTACAGTTACTCATCACAGATCTCTAAACTCCAGTCGTGGTGTCATACCTGAACCTGACCTGTTGACCACCCCTGAAGCAGAAATCTTTGATGGATTCTCTGATCAGGGTGTAATTCAGGTTAGAAGAATTAAATTAAAAAAGATGCAACAGTTATTCCTACGAAACACCTGATTTTAAATTTCAATAGCCCGAATCTCACTGCTACAATAAAAGCTGAATATCTAAACTGCAAAATACGTCCATATATTCCGAATCCTCTTCGCTGTTTCAAGTGCCAGAGGTTCGGACATTCTCAAACTTCCTGCCGCAGTCAATTGACGTGCTCTAGATGTGCAACCGTTGGGCATCCTCCCGCGGATTGTACTCTAGAGCCGAAATGCGTTAATTGTACCCAGACCCATCCATCAGACTCAAAATTATGCTCGAAATGGAAAACCGAAAAAGAAATCAAAGCTATTAAAACAAATAGAAATATAACATACCTAGAAGCACGAAAATGAATAGTTCCACAGTTATCCTAAACTTACGCACAAGCTGCCAAACCCTCAACTGTAACTACAACAACTCAAACAGATGAAAATATCACAAAAATAGAATGTCCTCCTTTAAAATTATTACAACCATTGATATCCGTTCCAAAGTCAAGTATATCTTCAAAAATTCCTACAGTTACCAAACCGTCTTCTTCAACTCAGGCACACTTTTTACCATCCATAACATCTATTGCAGTTACAACATCAGAGTGCTCACCTATTCCTTTAATGGATACCACTTCCTCCACATCTAATAGTCTATGGTCCTCTGTTGCATCATCCAATTCTTCATCTACCATATCAATTTTTTCACCTTTACCAACTAAAACAAGTTCTGTTCTTGAAACTGCTACCACTACATCCGATACAATACCTTCCACATCCCTGACTCCAAAACAAAGGTCAAAAACTTGCAGGAAAAATTTTCCTAATAGAACTATTACCCCACACACACTCATTCCAACAAATATAGAATTACAGATGCCGCCTCGCAAGCCCAAAAAGAGTGAACCTTTACAGGACACGTCAGATGAGGACATGCTTCTGTATGATGTAAAGGAAGAAATAGAAGTGAAAAAAGATATACCACAGACGCCGGTTGACCCCGACTAAATACAGAGAATAAAATTTTTTCATCCTTTATATCGGACTTGGTGGGGCAAATCCCCCCAAAAATTCAGATAATAATTTTTAGAACTTACCTTTTATACACTACACAATATTATATACTTGATTTTAAATAAACTACTTTTATACATATACATTATTTGTATAAAATTTTAATATTTTGAATGTATTTTTAAATTTTTATACTATATATAAAACACACAAATGTTTGGCGCAGTATAGCCGAAACCGGCTCTTGCACCAATAAACCCTAAAGTCACTCACTCACTCACTCACCCATTTAACTTGTTACACCATTCGCGCATTTGTTCATTCCCTCCCTCGTATTTCATGGGTCACTTCTAACAAAATCTGTATTACGTGAAGAAAAATTCGACTGTTACAGTCATATTCTCCTATTTCGCGATTGTTTCTTTTATTCTAATATAGAGTCGAACAGTATTTTTTCAAGAATTTTTTCTTACAGTATACTTGTGTCTAGAAGAGCAGATCACGAATTTACTTTTAATTTCTCGAGGGTAAAATTATCCCTATTCATGTTATTGGAAAATTTTCAAATTATTGTTTTTTTTTTCCATAGAGACCGGTATGAAAGCTCCAAACCCTAGTTCGTGATCGGAGATCTCTCTCTTGAGTATAATAATACCCCAAATTATCAACGTTTATGAAAGGTTAGCATGTGTGTGTTTTCGTTATCTTCAACACCAACACGGCCTCATCTTGATTGATCTCTCCTCTCGACTAAAATGTAAGTTAACTTTATGGGGAAATTTACGTAAAAACCACAGGAGATACAGTTCACGTTTCTTAACATATTGATATCAGTCAACTTTGGAAAAGGAGATCACTGAAAGGAGAATTTATAAAACAGAATAAAATGATGCAACAGAAACAAGAACGAATCTCTCACGAATGACGAGAGGGTGCCATTACATCCCTTTAACTTTCATGCCAATAACAAAATTGAAGTTGTGTTAAAGGCACGCGATGCTTCCTTGTGTCCATTTAATTGTGTGGCCGCGGTAGCCTAGTGTTATAGGTATCGGACCGTGGCTTGCCTTGTCACGAGTTCGAGTCCAGTACCTCTAAAGACCCGCCGTGTAGGGCAGCGATGCACGTTAAATCTGTCGAGATC
>BMAV01008888.1:19382-30916 GCA_019973955.1 Trichonephila inaurata madagascariensis | reverse complement strand
ATTTTTTTGTAATCAGAGAACGCGTATTTTACTTCAAAGACACGAAACGTTTGTAATATCTGACATTACCAAAATATAGTAATCTGTACGCGGATTAAATATTGCTCTGAATAATGTTCGTGAATGATAAATTTAAAAAAAAAGCCTAATTAGAGTTGTAATTGAAATCGATTTTTTTTCTGAATGATTTTCAAAATGCTAGGTAGGATAGTTATTTTAAACGCTGTGCAGTCATACAATTGGTATTCCTTTTCTAATCGATTTTACCGATAATCAAGATGAGGAGAAAAAAGAATTCAATCCTGTTAAAATAATTTCTGCTGACTTATTTATTGACGCGAGAATCTTATTTGAGAATTTGTGGTTTATTCATTGGATAATTTTTTTTCTGTGCGTGTGCGCGTAACAAAACGAGATATATACTTGATATGTAAATAAAAACGCAAATAATTATCCGGAAAAAAAGGCAGAATCTTAAACCAGTTGATAAGAAATTTGTCAAATAAATACATCATTTTTCTTGTCAAAAGTGTTACGTTCATTCATCTTCTTCCGGGTCATCCAAACCAAAGTTTTGATCTCCGCGTGAACGTCTCGTAAAAGTCGTGTTTTATTCGAGTTATATACGTAAATAAAATAAATTCATGTTCCTTTTGATATTATCCTACCATTACATTTCAGTGATGGTTGATTTATTTTTCTTCAGATGGCTGTCCTACCTTTTAATATTTTCAATGCCAATTGCATGAAAGGGATCATCCTTGTTAAAACTATATTTAATATAAAACTCGGGTTTGTGTCCTTTTTAGTTTTATTCATAGCTCACTAAGTCCACTTATCGATTTTTGTTTTCTATTGGAATAGTATCTTCCTATGGTTTTGCATAAATGAGATGGGTGGTTCATTTTGACAACGCTGAAAGGGTTTTTTCTTTATGCTTTGCTTATTTTGAATCAGGACTCATACTAGAAAGGGTTTTACTTTCTTTGAATTATTTGATATCACTCGCTTACAATTATAAATACTCTAGTTTTTATTTTCCTATTTTTTCTTTTTTGGCGTGAGTTTCTACAACAGCAAAATCAGCTTCATTAGGTAGGTAAATGCGTGTGTCTATTAAATAAAAATTTAATCTCAACAGATTCGACTTCTGTGTTCTCACTTTGAATCAAGTTCATTACGCTGAATACAGCTTTTATAACCTATGAATGTATTCTTGGAAACCCACAACCTTTGGGAATTTGATACTAGGTGATTCTAGGTGGAAGTAACAGTTACAGTTTTTATGAATTTCCTGTATATTAGTGTGACCAACAAACATCGAAAAAAGGAAAATTTAGTTTTTGTAATGTTGACAAAAAAAATTAATTCAATGGAAAAATACTCGTTTAAGATAATAATTAAAAAGAATGTAAGAGCGTATTTTTGTTTAAATTAATAAAACGTTTCATATACTTAAGTTGTAACTTTTCCTTAAATTTTTTGTCCTCCTTTTCATTGTAAAAAAATGGTCACCTTGTATATCTCTCTATTCAATATTCTCTCTCTCTCTCTCTCTCTTTGTGTGTTTTTCCCCCTTACTCTCTCTCTCTCTCTACTAAAGCTGTTCCTAGTTTTCAAAACGCTTAAAATTTCTTTGTTATTTTTTGATACCAATAATAATAATTCTCGACTTTTAGGTGAAAATATAATGATTTTTTCAAATATATATATATACTAGCCGTGACCCCCCCGCGTGGCGGCGTTGGGTATTTCATGATGTATGAATATATACGGCTATAATGTACGTAGAAGGGAGATATATGGGTAGTATATATTAACATTTTTTTTCTTTTAGAAAACCACCTTCTCTCTCTCTTGGCAATTCTTTATTAGAAAATACATCGTTGGGGATATCTTTTTAAGAAAAAAAATACCTATCCCCTTGTTTTTGATTTTCTTACTGTTTAGAACAGTAACTGAAGGCGCGCGCACTTATAAGAGGTTCGCGAAACATTTGTTGGTTGTAGGTAAAGCAAATGATAAATAAAACTATTCTTTTTATTTTATTTTTTCCTTTTTTTAATCCTGTTTTTTCTAAGTTATTTAAGATGCATTATAGTTTTTTTACTTTTTTTTTCCCTTAGGATTAAAAATTATAAGGAAATGGAAGAACGATATACAAAATTTCAAATACAACGGAAAAACACCTTCTTTTGCAATTTATCAACTTTTCAGTACCTTGTTGATAATTCAAAAATTGATCGAATACATTTTTTTTCAAAACTTTTTTCTCTCTATTTTTCATATATATTTGCGTTGATACAGATGACTATTTGAATTAGTTTCGTGAAATAACGAATAATTCACTCGATTCTTTATTTTATCTTGTAACAGTTTTTGGTCGATTTTTGGCTGTAAAAAATTTTTTGTACTCTTTTTTTTTCATAAATTACTGAATATATATATATATATATATATATATATATATATATATTATTATGATTAAGATATACTTTTTATTCCCTTAAAAATATATATAAATCAGTCAATGGATCTCATTATCTGAAATTCGTAAGACATTTTATAATTATGAAATCAAAAAGGGAAATTAAAGCAATAAAATCCGTTTTACAATGTTCGTGTCAACATAGATTATTTATTAGTGATTATATGAAATATGTATATTCATTCACATTCTAATAAAAATGTGTGTATTTTTGAAGAAATTCAAAAAAATAACACCTCAGGTGCTGTACGCGCCGGCTTGCGATAGATTTTATGTAACATGCGGCCAGTGGCACACACAAGGGAGTGTCCTAGGGGTCCGGAACCCCTCCCCCCCACAAAGCCCTTGATTTTTTCCCGATTGATTATAATTCTAAGTATATAGTACGTAAAATTTAATTAAGTATTTGTTATTAATGATTAATTTTATTAATTAATGCTAATTATTTATTCAATAGTTAGTTCTTTACTGTTTTTTGTTCCTGAAAATCAACAAAATCAAAAGGAGCATGATTCAAGAATGGTGGACTTTCGACCCTGTGTGACGTCTCTCGCGTCTTTCTGATTAACATAACTCCTATGTTCTTTGACGGCCACGATTAATGGCAAAACCTTTCCAACCCAATACCAAGAAGAGAAACGGATCGAATATGTAAATGAGATATACTATAAAAGGATAGCGCGGCAAACCTAGCAATAGCATAGATAGCATAGCGTAGCAGGCTCAGAGATTGTAGTGTGGAATCATTCTGATCAATAGCGTGACAAAGCTTAGTGTGAAATCTTGCGGACCAAGAATAAGCAGTCAAGAATTAGCTGCATTGCGGATCAAGAATCTTCATAGATAAAGTTATAGATTATATTCTCTAGGTCAAGGGACCAGACTGGAAAAGGTAATATTAGATATAAGTAATTAGATAACAGGATTATTTAGGATAATTGAGATAGAGAATCTAATTGCGTGATCTGACTTAAATACGTGATTTAATTTGGGCTCGACTCTCACTCTAATTAATAAGTGTCAAATTAGAACTTAAGTATTATAAGTTACTCTTAATAAAAGTTGTATTAAGAATTATGTCTCATCATTTTGATAATCCCACACCTCTAGCTTACGCGGAACCGGCAAGACATGGTCATCACAGGATGGCTATGTCTCACCTGGACCCCCCCCCTTGAAAAATTCCTGAGTGAGCTACTGCATGTGGCACATTAATACATACATAAATGAAAGAATGAGAGAGACGGGAAAGTTATTCTAACTGGCGAGATTTAAAAAAATCAAATTTTCGAGAAGTGTCATTAAATATATTTTATATGCAAGGGGGGGCAGCCTGAGGCTCGCGAGCCACATGCGGCTCTTTGAACGATTATTTGTGACTCTCGATAAATGTACCAGAGTTCCCCTTTTCATTTTTGTGATGTCATATTTTAAAAAAAATTATTATCGTTCCGTATGCGTTTCAAAATGCCTTTTAAATTACCAACAAAGAGATGCAAGAAGATCAAGCTCTACAATTATTAAAATATAAGTGGACGCCGATTACTGAATTTTGGAAATTTGTACCAGAATCGAAGTGTCCTGAATTAAAAAAGGCTGCTTGTCGAATTATTTCAAAATTCGGAACAACGTACTTATATGAATCATTTTATTCCACTTTAAAATTCGTGAATCAAACACCGATCAGTATCAACTAACTAGCATCTCAAAGAATTACTGAGAAGTGCTGTCACCAGTTATTCAACCAATTTTAAAGAATTATCAAGAGAAGTAAAATAAATGTGTTTAATTTTTAATATTTATATTCAATACACATATTTTGTACTTTTATTTATATGCTTTCAATAAATATAATTTTCGTAAAAAAAAAAAATTTAATACCTTTTTTGCATATCTTTTTAATTCGTATTTAATTACGGCTCGCGAAAAATTTCAAATTTTGAAAAATGGCTCGGACTATCAAGGAGCTTGGCCACCCCTGTTATATGCTTTCCGAGATTCAAAGCAAAAAAATCTAACGGACAGAAATTAGAGATTAAGTCCCTGCATAAATATAACACACTGGGAGGTAGACAGGTCTGGAGTGGGAAAACAGCTGGAAAAAAAATTGTTTTGTCTTCCTCCAGGGAAACACGCATGACTGCTTTTCCTCCCTCTTATCGGAAAAGATGCTGGTTTATCTTTTTATGCTCCGAATCTGGCTTCTATGTTTTGGCAGACGCCAAAAAAGCCAAATATTTAAAAACTTTTTATTAACAATAAGGTGACCATTTTTTTTCACAATGAAAAGGAGGACAAAAAATTTAAGAAAAAATTACAGCTTAAAAATATGAAACGTTTTATTAATTCAAACAAAAATACGCTAATTACGCTTACATTCTTTTTAATTATTATCTTAAACGAGTATTTTTCCCATTGAATCAATGTTTTTTTTTAAATATCAATATATCATTTTCTAATATATCGAAAAGTTCGGGTAAAAAATATCCATCATACTGAATTTTACGGTAATCACTGTAGCTAAAATATTAACATTCAATTTTGATTTCTCACAAGTTCACAAAATTCGTTACCAACTGAAAAATACTCTTTCAACAGCTACATTAGTTCCAGGGCAGCACATCGTAAATTCAACAAGAATAATTAAATTTTCATATGGAATGAGTTCAATTTTGAAATGGTTAAGTGATTTCACCCATCTTTTGCCAATTTCGCAGCATGTTGATTTTCCATTTGTTCTAATTTATTAGAATTTAAATATACATGCAGTTTTCTTTCTACTTCAAGCAGACAATTGTCATCGATTTTAATATCGGGCATTTCTTTCGATAAAAACCCAACGTAATTTTCTATACTATCTACCCAATTTACTTGAGACCCAAATCAAAAAGTACTATTGAAAACTGTTATTTCCTGTGATATTTGTTTCAGACCATTCTTCGACATTTTGGAAACATGTTTGGTTCATCTCTGAAGGCAGAGATTAACAGACCAGGTTTAAAATATTGAAAAGGAGGACACTTTTCGAGGAAGGACAGAACCTATAAAAGGAGGACTGTCCTCCTTAAAAGAGGACGGGTGGTCACCTTATTAACAATTTCATTACTTTTAATAGATTTGCTGTAATAAAAATTTCCCTTTTTCTCTTTCATTTGCTTAAACATGACACGATTTTTTTTTTAAAATTGTTCCATTTTCCTATGTGTTTACCAACTACATGAAAATTATGGTTTTATTCAACTAATTAATAATTTTCAAAAGTCAATTTCGATTGAAAGAGTGACGCTTACAAACTTAGGAGCCCATGTTAAATTACAAGTTAGACGGGAATTGTGTGTAATTTTCAGCTCCGGTCAAGTGACAAGAACGGCACTGAACTGGTATCCCATTCTCCTAACTTCCACTCTACACCAATGGAGGGGGAATGCCCAAAGGAACCGAGCTCACCCGAAAAGGGTTTACAGCTATAAATCTATCCCTCGACGCCAATGGACGACTTCGAGCCTTGATAGATTTAAAGTGTATCAATCCCTCTACACGGCGAGTCTTCGGAGGCATCAGGACTCGAGCTCACTATTCGCAGGCCACGAGATCGTGACTATGACCACTGGGGTATAATCGCCAGTTTTATTTGTTTCACTAACGTCTCTATTGAATAGATTTAATCTTTTGTATCTATGCAAGCTTTTTCTTTAGATTAAATTTGAATATAATTAAAAGTGACACAATTATTCAAATAAGAATTTTATAATGAGTCTTAGCATACAGGAACTTGAAATACGTACCACAGGAAAAAAATTATTATTTCATAAAATATCTGTACTAAATCACAAAAAGAGAAAAAACTAAAATATCAAGTGAATGTATTTAAAAATATTTAGGCGCAAAAACTTGAAAAGATGAAGTACCGTAAAATCCGGCGTATAACGCGCACCTATACTTTCAACCTGCACTTTTTAATTTTAAGGTATATTCGCCGTATAACGCGCATCCCCATTTTTACGAAGAAACTCAAAATATAAATATATAATTACTCTTATGTTTTTAAGTCATTTATTCGAGGTATTTATTAGCCCAAGATTTTGAAGAAATAGTATATTTCTAGAGCTACAACCCTTATAAGTTCATAAAGAATGCCATTTCTTTTAAATAAACAGTATTTCGATCTATGTAGAAGCCTAATTTTTTTATGGTTATCTTTTTTAAAAAAAAATTTTAAAGCTATCATTTTTATACCCGGTGTGTAACGCGTACCCCTTAAATTTTGATACTATTTTTTGTGTTTAAAGTGCGCGTTATACGCCGGATTTTACGGTAATTATTTAATTATATAAAGTATTAATCAATCTGAATGTTTTTCTAAATATGGCTAAAATTGGTAATTTTCAATCGGAGTTTTTTGAATGAATAATTTAAATGTTCTATATATACTGAATTAAAAACGAACGAACGCAAAAAGTAAATCCGATGATTATTTGTAATAAACATTCAGCAAAAAAAAAAATGGAAGAAAAAAAAAAGAATCAACAGTCCGCGAAAAGGGCACACATGAGAGAGAGAAATAATACTTAAAATCAATCCCTTTCCTCCTATCTTCCCCAAATTATCAGAAGGAAACTGAGAGAGAATAATAACTTGAGCTCAAGATATGGAGTAATTATAAAATCGCATGCGAATAAAAACAATTACGTAGAATCCAATATATATTTTCTAACAAATTTTTTAAAAAAATCAATGGTTCGCAAAATCCGAGAACTTGTAATTGCTTATTCTAATTTTTATTTTACTTGTGTCTGGAATTTTCCGACGAAATACCTCTCAGAAAGATGTGGCAACCCTAGTTCGACACGTGCCGCGCAGAAAATCGATAAACGAACGGCCATGCGCAGTACTTGTTGATCCTGGTTATCTGGGCTTGCATAGTTATATTCGGCATTCTGTTTCTACGCATCGCGTCTGAGCAGAAAGACCCAACAAATAGTAAAAAATGACAAAAGAAAGAGTTATGCTAAAAGAAATCATGGTTCTCGGACGGAGATCTTTTGTACATTTGGCAAATCTGAACTTCGACATTTATTGCATCCTTAAATCATTCTATAAGTTGAACATTTGAAAAAAAAAAATCTAATTTTGAGTTATTTTTTTTAAAAAAAGTTTATCCAAAAGCATGAAGTTGTTTATTAGTAAAATAAAACAGCAGCCATGAAACTGAAATATAAAAAAAGTGTCTAAAAAGTGAAATATAAAAAAAGAACAAAATAGCTACACTAAAAAATTAATATAGAGTGATTTAACATGGAATATAAAATGATTTATATGGAAAGTTACACAAATCGGAGAGAAATACACCACAGTAAATAAAATAGAAATAATTTATTACTCCTTACCCGGAGCAATTTGGTCCTCGGACCGGTACCAGCCAGAGGGTTGGGGACCACTCTTTTTGCTCATTTATTATTGTTATTATTATTGCCAATCGCTCCTTATTTTGGTTTCATTTTACATTTATTTACTCAAAAAATTACTTGCAACGTTAAAAAAATAACTTCTGAAAAAGATTTTAAATGTTTTTAACATTTTACTAAACTTTATTTTTTTTCAAAAAAAAAAAAAAAAATGAAAATGAAACGCGATATAACGACATAAACGCCCCCACCTTTTAGCTGAACTGCTAATTAAACCGAGGATTGGTTGAGCAGAGGTCATTTAAGAGGGTTTTTCTATTAATTATTTTCAAATTAATATTATATGTGCTTATGTCACAATAAGGCCCAGTGGTCGAGTAGTACCGGGAGCTTCCACACCATAGGTCCGGGTTCTATTCCCGGGCTAGGCAAGGTCGATTCAACTTTTCATCCCTACTGCAGTGGGTCGATAAAAAGTACCAAGTTTACTTGGGAACTTTAACACTGGGGGTCCCACTTCAGACTGACCACCTGATCGGGACATCTGCTCATGCACCTCAGCGCCCAATGGTGACGTATACTGGGATGGGCACAGTAGGCCCTGGCCCTCACGAGCTATTGCGCCACTGAGTTTATGTTAGAATAGAGTCAGAAAAGAAAAATGAAAAAGTTTCCAGGTAATTTTAAATGTTCTGATATATGTAATGGATAAACAGAATTAAAGATAGAATAAAGAAAAATTATTGAGAGGTTAAAAAGAAGAGCTTATTTAACCATTCAGGGGCAGTGATGAGATACAGATTGGTTTAAAATAATTTCTCAGCTGTCATTCATAATTTCTCTTTTAATCACGAACACCTGGAGTCGTTGTTTCTGTCAAATCCTGGTCTCTCAAAACCCGCCGTGTATGGGGATGTATGCTAAATCTGTTGAAGCTGAAAGTCCTCATGTTGACGGGGTGTGGAAATTTGAAGAGTGAGATATAGCAAGTCAGGTGTCATTCTCATCACTTGACCGGGCTCAAAATTACGTGGTCCATCCCCAGTTGCCTCAGTGGTATTATGAAGTGCGACTTAAATAAAAAAAAAATTCATTTAATACGCAGTTAAGAAATTAATAAAATAATATTGAGTATACTAAAAATTACAACACCACGAATTGATCTTTAATCACTCGATAAAAATTGCTATTTTAGATAGATTCTCTCTTCAAAAATTAACATTAAAAATTAAGCTTTTTTAATCTGTCGCTAACGACTACGAGAAAAAGAAACTATTTTACTCGATCAAACATTAAGCGCTTTTTCAATTCCTGCTATTACCTTGGGGGAATTTTAAATTGTTGATAAAGTACATTTTAAAGCCCTCAATTTTGAGCTGGAATTTTATATACACTATTGTTTTAGGCAAAAATGCGATAATTTAATTATAATTAATTAAAATAAATTGACTGAAACTAATTATACAGCCAAGTTGGTTTCATTTTTAGTGACTTGGGTCAAAACTTTAAAGGATCTTTTATTCTCACGTTTTAAAGCATTCAATTGAACTGAAACTTTACATACACCATTGTTTTGGATGACAATGCGATACTTTAATGATAATTAATAAAAATGAATTACCACTTAATGTTGTGATTCTGTCATAGGTATATACATATTTATATTAATTGTAACTATTTAATAAAAAGTAGCTAAAACAAAAATTTTCTTTGTTGATCTAAGTAGGAATTGACTTTTTTTTATAGTACTTGTTTATTGATTAGAATCAATGCAAATGTGGGTAGATTGATTGTTTATTAACGATACACTTTGGAGCTACACAAGGGCCATTGGCGACGACCTCGTGATTTCGAACCTCGATCAAGACATGATGTTGGTATCTCACTCTCCAATCTTTTTTCGAACTCGAAAGATTTAAAAATTTCACTCTGTACGGTGGGTCTTCACAGTGGCATTATGACTCGAACTCTACATTTTTACAATAGTTTTTCTATGTTATTTCTTATGTGTTGTGCAATAATTGTAAACGGTTGGGGGGGGGGGGGGGGGGGGGGGGTGAAAAATCCAGGAATATTCGTGTTTAGAATATTTTTAAAAGATTGTGGTTGTTGTTTTTTTCACACATGCATATAGAGACTTCTTTGTGTTATATATATATAATAATATTTCTCTCAAAAAAATTACTTAAGATATCCGACTACCCTAAAATCATAATTTTTTTTAAGAAAGTGACACAAATTTTTGTGATTTTATTTTATAAGCCATCTTATTAGCTTTATAAAAATACCAAGTTTTTTGTTTTCCATTCACTAGAACAAAAACTGCAAGCGTTTTAGTAAAAGCGGATGTCATAACTTTACATAAAATGTCATACTTTAAAAGGCATTTAACTCGAAATGTGTGTGTTTTTTAATGCTTAAACGGAGAGAGCGATTGCTCAAAAAGTTTTGAAAATAATTAACTGAGACTTTTTGAGTACGTTCTGTATAACAGTAGAAGTGCTTTAACTTTCAGATTTATCAATCACTGTTTTATTATAAAGTTTATAGTTCTTTATGTGAATATAATCATTGTTTTTTAAAGCAATTTCATATAACATCTTAGATAAAGTATTCTAGTTATTGTATAAATTAAAATACCTCTTATCCTGAAGGTCATTTCAAAATGGAATAGCAAAGTAATACATCAAAATTGAAAAATTGAGAATCAGTTATTTACTATTTGTACAGAGCGGGCCCCGTTTATGTAATTTTTTGTCAATTTTTAACCATTTTCCCCCATTTAAGTAGTAATAATTTATTTTTCCTCTTCTTAATTTTAGCCTTTTTAAAAAATAAAAGAAATGTACTAAATAAATCTAAAAACCACAAAAAAATCTCCATATCTCCATTTAAAAAAAAAAATTGTCGCAAGTAGTCGGATACCTTAAAAGCAGTATATTTAAAGCATTGTGTCCTAACAACTTTTGATAAAAGATATATAGTATATAAATGCCGAAAATTCACATTAAACATGTTAAGCATATTTAATAAGGATATTCAACTTTACGGTTATCTAAAAATTCGTAAAAATTAACACGAAACAAATTATTTTATATGAAAACCAAAAAATGATTCTTTTCTGCTTTCCATAATTTTTTCATACATTTCTTAGATAATATTGATGCAATGCGAAAGGGGGGAAAACACTTTCTTTCTACAATGAAAATAAAACATAAGCACAGCTTACGTTAAAATAGATCTTAAATAAAAGTAACAAGTATTAGAATGTGAAATACCAATTATTTAGTTAGACTGTCAGTAGTAGAGCCTTTTTTCGTTGCGGTTTAATCTATTAAGTGACTGGTAGCCATGTGGTCATAGTCGCGAACTCGTGGCCATCGTTGTCGAGTTGTAGGTTGGAAACTTAAACCCGAACCCTTGATTTTTTTTCGATTGATTATAATCCTATGTATATAGTACGTAAAATTTAATTATTTGTTATTAATAATTAATTTATTAATTAATGCTTACTCTCTCTCTCTCTCTCTATTTATTCAATAACTCATTTTTTTACTGTTTTTTGTTCCCAAAAATTGACTAAATCAAAAGAATATGTTGGGCGGTGTATTGGAGCATGATACGAGATTGATGAACTTCCG
>BMAV01008888.1:1417-19282 GCA_019973955.1 Trichonephila inaurata madagascariensis | reverse complement strand
TGAAAAACTCCTGTGTGCACCACTGATTTTGTCGATTCATACTAAATAACAATTTTAATATTATTCAGCATTCACTCAGACACATTTCTCTTCATTAAGAAGTCCTTTTAAAGCTCAAATTCACGCGACTGTTCATTTTCTTGGAAACCATATAAATATATAAATGATGATTTAAATTCCCTTTGTATAGAAAATTTCATGCGATAGTATTTTCCCCGTCAATTCTTCTGCATAAGAAATACTTTGATTAGAAGGCATGGCATTTGCTCATAATTAAAAGATATATTTAAAAAATTTCAAATAATTTACTTTCCTTAAACTATTCGTCTTTCCTCCATTTGGGTCTTGGTCTTGACAAATTACTTAGCAAACACTGGTCTCATGATTTAAATCATGTTTTCCACATTTTTCGTACTTGGGGGGAATTCCATTTGTCATTCGGAAATGGATTCTTAATGGATTAACGTCCACTAAAATGAGCATTTGGACTTTTTTGAAAAAGAAGGATCGCCGGATATTAATCTTTAGAAATCCGCATAAAAAGAATACAGATGAAGGAGAATGATTGTTTATTAACACCTCTCTGAAACAACACAAGGGTTGTTCGGGGTGTAACTCGTAGTTTTGAATCATGTTTAAGTTAAGAGGACTTGGTACCTTTTGAACAATTTTTATTCATGAATTTAAAAATTATATTTTAGCATTTCATATATGTTTCTATTCAAAAAAAATGATACGAGATAAAAATTTTCACATTTTATTCGCACAATTTTAAAAATTTAAGTTTTTGAAGAAAATTTGGAAAATTTTAAAATTTTACTCCTTCTGTAAATATTGATTTTTTTTACCTGGAATTTTTTTGTAATATTTTTAAGAATGCTCTAAACAACTTTAGAGATAGATTTTACAATAACTTAATTAGTTTTGGAGGAAAAAAAAATAAAATGTTGATATGCATGCTAAAGTTCAACGAAAAAGCCAATATCTCCTACATTTTATTATGTTTAAAAAAACATATTCGGTTTACAGCAAAATAGATCCTTAATTTTGATACATGCTTTATATATAACACATAGGAAAAAAATAGAAGTTATTGGTAAATAATTGTGGAAGGAGTAGCATTTTGAATGCACTAATGTATCGAAAAAACGCAAACTGAGAAAAACCACTTTAAAGCTTATAATTCCGAAAAAATAATTATAATAACCTTAAATAAACTTAAAATTCCATTTTAAGACATTAGTTATATATTTTTCTTACAAATAATTGCTTTTTCGTATTTTTTCAACCAATACATTTTTTATAACTAGTCACTTTTTAAAGAGTATTAATTGCACAAGAAAATTCAAGAAAAATGTTTAAAAAATTTTTTTTTGTCATGACAGAAATTTTAATTTTTTTTCTTCTCATAATATTGAAGTATTATATTTGAATGAAAAACATATGAGGAATAAAAACTGAAATTATAAAATTATTAATATAAAAGGCCTTAATTCAAAAATTTTACATGCACACATTTCACAAAGAAAAAAAATTACATTATTGTAATGCCTCGGTTATATCCTGCTTTATATATTACACATTATTTTTTATAGTTATTATTTCTCTTTTAAAAATAGTTTTTTTTTCCTTTTTCAAAACGCATTTTATAGCTTTTTTTTCTAAAAAGGGGACGTGGTCGTATTGCCTAATTTGTTAATTTACATTTTTTAAATGAAGTTTTATCCAACATCTAACTTTCCTACATGCACGAATGATATATCAATCGAAAGATAATAATGCAAAGAATAAGATTAAATAATAATAAAAAAATGATAGTTCAGTCATTTTTGGGGTACCAAGTCCTCTTAGGAAGACGTGAGGACTTTGAGTCTCATCAGATTTAACGTGCTTCAATCCCACTACATGGCTTATATCCAGCCATGATATTTCAACCATGACTAATAGTGACTGTAAGAGATGGTTCACAGAGAGCTATATAAAAAAAGAGATGTATCTTCTTTGTAGGGTTTGCAATCCCGTGTTATACATTCAATCCTAGGAATACATTATTCCAAATCCCGGGATTAGGATTGGACTATTTATGAAAAATATTACACATTATAGCGTAATTGAAATTACTTAATAAAACTGAAAACATAATTAAAAAATTGGTTTAATATTATTTATCAAAACATAAAACAAAACTCAATCCATTTGCCTTTTTCTTTGGTGGAATTTCTAAATCTAATGAATTTTCTTGGGTAGAAGTAGATGGACTTATGACTTTATTTTTATGCATCGAAAATAAATACGTATGGAGACCTTTTGTTCACGTTAAGGCTAACAAATTTAGCTATTCTGGCAATTGAACATGACATGGATATTGACAATTATATAAAAGATTTTGCTATGAAAAAAAACACAAGAAGTGCATTTTTAATCAATAAAAAAAATTTAAAGCTGCTTTTTTTTTTACTTTTACTAATTTTCTTGACTAATAATTAAAATAAAGAGGTGGCAAATTTCCGGTAGGCCCCAGGCGGCGAAAGCCCACGCTACGACACTGCGCAGCGTTACACAATTTGCATAGACCTTGCTATCCCTAATTCAGTGGCACTTCAGTGTAGTTGTTTTATTCCTAAAAGTTCAACTTTGAAAGAACTCTCTTTCAACGATAAAAATTTCTGCTCAATTTTCATAATCATGAAAAAAAAAAATTCCTGACAATAGCATAGATATACCAATATGCCCCTTTCGCCAAAAGTGATCTAGAAAACAGCTGTGCTGAAAAATGGATCAAAAGGCAAGATAATTGGTTTAACAAAGACGAAAAGAGCGTCCCAATACATTCGAAATGTCAGGTAAAGTGGTTTTTTTCCGGTTTCCGATTCCGCGTTGTAAGACTAAACCTGCAATGAAAGAGCCCTAACAGAGGTTTCTGTCAGAACCCCCAAAACGCCATTGTATGAGTCAATTATTCGATAAGGGTTCGATATAAAAAAAAAAAAACTTGACAATCAACATATATATACAAAGAGAGAGAATATAATGGGGAAACGAGAGATTCACTTTCCAGTACTAGGGGATTTTTTTACTTAAATAAGGGGTAGAGAAGTTATGTGTCTTTTAAGTGCAGCTACTGTGGTTTGTTTTTAAGTTATTATATAATGATTTTATGCAAGAATTTTCTTATAAATTCAACTATTGCCATTAAATTTCGAAGCAGGTTTCCCTTTTTTTCCCTCCCTTCCATTGTTCTCGAAATTGAATTTTTTTTTTATCTGCACTGGTAGCACTATTTTAAATTAAAATAAATGCTGTAATAAGTCTTTTAGTTGGATTATATAAATTTTTTTCGTGCTGTAAACAATTGTTAGAAATCTAGATATTTTTAAAATCTTGGTTCAGTTGTATGGAACTTAAGAACATATGTCCCTTTTATATGAAGCGATATTTTAAATTTGAATTTTTTTTTTAGAAGGGAGTAAATATTTGAAACCTTAGTAGGGGCGAGGGGACAGTTTTGCTCTCTTAAATAATTTTAAGAAAAAGAATTGGTTTGTTTCTACATTTTTAACTATCTGAGATATCTTAGTACTTTTAATTCAAAAGCCCCCCCCCCTTTTTGGGGGAGAGGTATTATTTTGTATAACTAATGTCTTCGAATACCCTTCAGCTGAAGGCGATGGTTTGTTCCTTTTTGGAAGGAAGCCATTTGTAATTAAATACTTAGTGTGTAATCGTTGATACACGTAATGTACTGTTCCTATGTTCATAACATTTGACTGTTACTTATTTTATTTTAAAAGGGTTTTTTTTTTTTTTTTGCTTGTCAATGATTTTTCTAGCACTTTGCTAACAATTTTCAATGTTATATAAGAGCTTTATTGCATATTTTAAGAATAAAGATTATAAGAATTTAAATAGTTAATCAATAGCTTATCAAATACTGCAAAAGAAAAAAAACCTTAACAGAATTGACTAACTAGACAACAATGGACTTTTTGAATAAACATTTCCCAACGTCTATGAGTATTTCATTCTGTGAAAAACTATTCCCTATTTTTAAAAATAATTTGAATAAATATTATACTATAACATTGCAATTGAATTATCTACTATCATTTCGATTAATATTTTGATTAGCTAATAAGCAAGATTCGAATTCAAAATTCACCGTTCTGAATGATATTTCATTATTAGATTTGTTTTAACAAACATGATTATTTTTCAAAAAAAAACCCCTCTTTTCCTTTATAATGCTGAATCAACTTTCAAAAAAAAATTTTCTTCAGCAGAAATCTATTAAATCTGACACTTCTGGCTATTACAATCCCTAAAGAAAGAGATGAAATATATCCCAAAAACTAAAAGAGTAGCTGAATTTTAGTAAAAAAAAATTAGCATGACATTCGTTTATTACTAATCAAAATAGCTATCTCAATAGTAACTGAAATCTGAGTTCATTCCTCCATTCAGTTCCATAAAGTTCCATTTAAGTTACATGGAGTAAAAGCGGCTGTGAGCTCCAAATCGGCTTAAAAGGTATCCGAACACGTTGAAATGACAAAGTTCAGTCAAAAGACATATTTTTTGTTTCTTATTTTATTAAATAGAGCCATCTTTTGGCTTTACAAAACATACAACATCTACGCTTCCTAGAGGCCAAGTTACAATCAATTTTATAAAACTAGAAAAACCGGAAGTGGGTATTTAAATTGTTCAAAATCTATCATGGTGAGTCTGATAACTTAAAATGTTATAAATGTATTTCTGTAAAACTTTTTGAACTTGATATTTATATTATTTTTGTAGAGAATGTACAAAAATATTTCTTATCGTATGAATATTTTTTGAGTTATGAACAATATTTAAATAATGGTCTCATAACGAATGTCACTTTTCTTATAATATATACTCGATCAGCGATAAATTTTTTAAATTTTAACAAAACATAAAAATTTGAGTAGATTTTCTAGATAAATACATCTTATTTGTTTTAGTAATATTTTTACAGATATAAGTTTATTACTTTTTCTCTAATTGCTTTTTTAAGTTTTTCTAAAATATTGCTAAAATTTCACTTACTATAGTAATTTTTGTAAAGTTTAGATAATTTTTTTGAAAATATTGTTAGTTCAATATTAGTATTTATAGGTGTTGGTTCCTAAAAAAGGATTTATAATGTTTTGGTATAATGACATTCAGTAGCGCACACAAGGGGGGGGGGTCCCCGGGTCCACCCCCCAGTCCTTCATTTTTTTCGATTGATTATAATCATATGTATATAGTACTTAAAATTTAATTAAGTACTTGTTATTAATAATTAATTTTATTGATTAATGCTAATTATTTATTCAATAATTAATTTTTTACTGTTTTTTGTTCCGGAAAATCGACAAAATCAAAAAAATATGTTGGGCGGCGTGTTGGAGTATAATATGAGAATGGTGGGCTTCCAACCCTGGACCCCCCCCCCTTGAAAAGTTCCTGTGTGTGCCGCTACTAACATTTAAAAAAAGTACGAACATGTTCGGATACCTTAAACTCTATGCGCATTGTTGATGCGATGGCGAAGATCAATAGGGAGAAAATGATGTGTATGAATCATCCGTAATGCCGCTTTGTGATCTTTGGGGGATGGGATGAACTGAAAAGCACTCAAGCGCATAGTTCGTAAAATGTACCGAAGGAAGGGAAAAGGGACTAAAACTCATCTATTGAAATGTAAGGGGACACTTTCCTAACATAATAGGTAAAAAAGAAGCGCTGATTGGAGGTATGCTTTCAAGCGCACATCCTGTTTAATGTATTGTAAAATCGCAAGTTATAAAAAATAATATGAACCATATGTTACAATTTGTAATACTTGCTTTATATTTCGTTCCTCAGTCGCTTAAAGGCTTTCATTTCTCTGTCAAAAAAAATTAGTAACCATTCACGCATTTTTAATAGCAGACTGAATAGTAGCAAAAAAGATGTTCATGAATTCCTGCTGCAATGTCTGTTTGATACATTTTTAGATCAGACCTAATCATCACAATTTAGAAGTATGTAGCTATTTATAAAATAAAATTGAAAACCATTGATTAATCACGAATTCATTTTTGTCTTAAAATTGTTTGATGTTATGAAAAACCGCATAAATATCGGTTTCTTAAATAAATATGCAATTAAAATTAAATGAATAATTCGGGTTTTCCTCTTTAATAAAGTATAAATATCAGTAATTGATCTGGAGAGAAAGAATACTATAGGTAATTGTTAATTAAGTTCGATTTCTGATATCAGTGGTTCACTGTATATAAGGCGTAAATATTTTTTAAAAAACTTTTTACGATTTCTGACGCGTTCTTTATTAATACCTCTTCCTTCAAAACCGTATATTATATCAAGAGATTGAGAACCTTAACAAATATTAAACTAAATTAATAGAAATTTATTTCTTGTTTTTTCAAATGTTATCTAAATTAAATCATGGAATATTTCCGAAATTTCATTCTGAGGTTAAGAAATAACATTCGAAACACATACTTTTCACTTTGAAGTAAATAACTTCTTATTAGCTCGAAATTCTCCACAAAGCTCTTGATAGTTATTCTTAATACTATTCAAAGTAAATTATGAGTATTATGTTGGTCTCCAGAACCATCTCTGATTGTAACGAAGCACAGCTATTGTGTCACGAAAAGACCCAAATTTCAATCATTTCAGTTTTGAAAATTCTCAATAATCATACAATAATTATTTAGTTTATTTTCATATGAGATCAATACGCAGGAATTTCATCTTGAGGTTTTATCCCCCCATAACTTTTATTTTTTGGGGTTTTTTTTAAAACTATATGAAACATGTATAGTTTAAAAAATAAAAGGAAATATTAAACTATTATGTATGTATAACACATAATACATTGAGTTTTATAAATACAAAATATGATCATTCTAAAAATCCTGTTTTATTACTTTTTCGAACATTGAGAAAACATGTGGCCCTCAACTTAATATGAAACAGTTCATGTGGCTCGTGATGTCAAATGAGTTTGACATGCCTGATCTAAATCCTATATCCGTCTTTCCCTTCATGATAGCCTTTTTTTTCCCTTGAAAAAGCTAGTGGTTCGCAAAATGCTCTCAAATCACTTTAACTTCAACAGAAAATACGAGTTTAAATATATTCTTCACACAGAGATTTTTGTGAAATATTTCTCTGGAAATTTAAAGAAGAGTAAAATCCCAAAACTCTCTTAATTTTAAACACGTACTTTTTTTTTTATTAAAAAAACTGTTCATTCTGTAACACTTCAACTTCTCTGGATATTTCTTCAGATCGCTATGTTAAGTGTGAAAATTTCTATTTAGTAATTTTCATCACTAACTTTAGGATACTCACAGTACCTTCTTTTCATTTTCTTAACTTTATGCTCCGTATAAAGCAAAACACAAGTGATTGTTATTCTGTTATACAGCATTTTCTAGTGAATGTACACGAAGTAAGTAAAGATTAACGTCACACTGTTCAGCTATATGAAGGCTTTTGGTTGAATTTACACGAATAAATCTCAACTAAAATTATCGATCCTCTGCTAAACTGCTTCGTCGCAACGCCTACACACACCGCAACGCCTACACGCACCGCAACGCCTACACACACCGCAACGCCTACACACACCGCAACGCCTACACAACGCGTCTAAACAGTTGTGTAGAGTTATTGATTGAAAGCGCGTTTTTCTCAAACTGTGGAGTGCGCCCTACTTGGGGGGTAGGATAATCCTACGTGGAAGGGGGCGAATATACCGAAAAGTCGAAGAAAAAAGATAACTTTAAAAAAATTTTAATTTACTGAAAGGAACCAAAATAAAATACATTTTAAACTATAAAAAGTAGCATGGTACTTATCCTATTATTAAAAAGGTAACTTAAAATATTTATTAGTTTAAGTAACGTGTACCCAAAATTTAATGCTTATATTGATAATTTTTACGGTTTATAAATAAGGTCGGATTGTAGTTTTAGCGTAAAAATGCATTATCACTGCATTCAATGCATTATCATTGTATGAGGGGGGTGCGAATCAAATTATGATTGAAAATTGGGTCTCCAATATTGAAAGTTTGAGAAGCACTGCGTTAAACCTTAAAACAGTGCCGGTTTATACATTGGGCGCTTGGTCCAGGCGCCCAGAAGGGGCCCGGATAAGCTGGACTTACCAGATTTTCTGGTTATAAATTTCAATCCTCCAGTGGAAGGGGGCCTGTAGATCTGATCCCAAAGCCTGAAATGAGCTTTAATCAGCATTGCCTTAGGAAACATATACAATGAAATACGTTTAACGCGAAAATGCGAAAGACGAAATATCGGTTAACACGAAATAATACAACGGTCCCGAAAAACTATTGTGTATTTTCATGCACTTTTTTTCTCTTAGAACGAAACAAAATTCGCTTAACACGAAAAGACGGAGGAAGGGGATATTAAAATTGAGCCGACAGTTAATGAAATGTTTGAGAAAGTTTCTGTTTGTACAGTCCTACTGTATAATCGGAAGAATTCGTTGCTGTAGATCAGGGGTAGCCAACCCAAATGACCTTGCGGGCCACTTCGTAAAAACATTATAATCTCGCGGGTGCACATAAAAATTTGTACCTTTATATCAGATTTGGAAACTAAAGAACATTTATTGGAGTGAAAGATTTAAAACAGAATGAATTATTATTCTTGCTTTCTTTATTTTTCATGTATATAGACATAGATAATATAATAATGTTTATATAATATTATAATGCAATGATCAAATAATGTTTAAAATATTACAGTTGCCATTTTCATGAAAATTACGGTGTTCCTTTTGAATTGATCTTTCGTTACTCATTGTAGAAATTTGATTGTGCTGTCATTCACAAACGATTAAGTATACATTTCCCTTTATCTTAACCGTCCTAAATATTTTTTTTAAACTTTAAAAAACATCTCTAACTGCCTCTTGCATTTTGGGCACTCCAAACAGAAAAAGAGGAGGAGAAATGAAAGTCGCACACACAGAGAATCATGTACCATCCATAATAAAAGATATGCATAATGCACAGTTCGGAATTTATTAAAAAAAGTAATTTATTATAGTAAAATCAAATGTAACTGTTTGATAAAATATAAATCTATTTTAATCTAAAGGACATTTCTACTATCAAAAAGGATTTATTTTAAAACAAGAACAGGTAACAAGCAAATACATATTGTAGGTTTATATATATACATAAACTTCCCCTCAAATAAATCTCAAAATGAAAAAACTTTAAAAACCTGATATTTAAAAATTTTTAAAAAGAGTCGGCGGGCCGCGTGTTGGACACCCCTGCAGTAGATGATAATAACGTATGTACAGCTCCAATTATAGCAGACAAAGACATTTTGGAGTTTGTTCAAAGAGCTCGAAAAATATCATTGATGCAGATTCCGACGACGAAAATGAAATGAATAATTCAGCTCCTGTTCCTTCAATGTTGTTGGGTGAAAACTTGACTTTATTTTTAGTTTAAGGAATTTAAGTATTTAACAGAGCAGTTGAACTCAACATTTTCGATTTTCTTATGCATCATAATAATATATAATGTTTATAATTTTTACAGTGTGTTACATAAAACAATTTTCAACGTGCAGGGAACATTTCGCATGTTTCACAAAAAATAACTATTGTCTTTCCCTCACCCTTTATTCTTCTGTTTGAACAGACAACATAAACGCTGTTTTATGATTCAGAATTAAGAACTCAACACACGTAGTTTTCGATGAAATCGATTCTCCAAATGGGATGTTGAAGGTCGATCTTGCTTTTTTGATATTTGTTTAAAAGAACTGATATGTCACAAAAAGGAAAAAACCACTCACTCACTCATAATATTTCCGGAACGGTCAGACCAACCGATTTGAAATTTGTCAGGCATGTTTCTTTTTTTGAGTTGAAGTCCACTAGGAACACAGTTTTGCGCAAATCAAGTCCCATGCAGATTTGTGGAGCCTTGACAGACACGAAAAATGCCCTTTTTGAACTATTAGACCTACACACTTTCAATTTAACATGCATGTTTCTATTGTGTAGAGATCCGATAAGAATGGGTTTTGTTATAATTTACTCCGAAAGAGGGGCGGGAGTGGGCTATGGTGTTATAAACCGAAATACCCTATTCTAAACTCTAAGATCTGTGTACTTTAAATTTGGCAAGAATGTTTCTTTTGTTGAGTAGAGATAAACTAAGAAAGAATTTTACGGACATTGATTTGCAAAAGGGAAAGGGTTTTGCGGGGGCACAAAATATAAATATATTTCCACTTTATATGTATTCTAGTCGCACTTCGAAACGTAGAATCTTTTATGTAATTAAATCATATAATTCTATCAAATAAATCGTTTTCCAAACTATCATTGCTTGTTTAATAACCAAATTTGCAAGCACTTGATCGTTTTTTCTACTTGAGAGACTCTACTTTTTTCCACTGGTAATTTCGGTTCCTTTGCTTTGAACTTTTCAAGTTACATACTATATTTCTGAGTACATTTTTCCATTATTTTGTACCTACTATAACGTGAAAAGTTGACATCAGACTTTAAATTAAATCCTTTTGTATGAATTATTCTTACAATTTTTTATTCCTTATACATCTTTTATTTTTTTCAGAAAAAGCATTTCTTTTAAAAAATCCTTATTTTTCTTTTTTTCCCCCTGAAAAATAGAATAAACATTTCACATTTGCTTATGATTTGGTATATTTTTTTATAAATATAAATTTTAAAATAAAAATTGAATTAAATAATAAATTTTTGAGGAAGAAAATTACGTACATTTTAAAGTTATGCTCATTATGCATGAGCTGTTTAGATGATAACCCAAAGTTTTGTATTTCTGAGTTTAAAAAATGA
Source organism: Trichonephila inaurata madagascariensis (assembly GCA_019973955.1). Lineage (NCBI taxonomy): Eukaryota > Metazoa > Arthropoda > Arachnida > Araneae > Nephilidae > Trichonephila > Trichonephila inaurata. The sequence goes on along the minus strand of BMAV01008888.1, from coordinate 8,383 downwards.
ATAAAATATATATATATATCTAGATTATTACTAAATGTATATAATGAATTACTTTTTGAGATACCTTATATATTCTATTATTTTTTAAGTTTTCTCTCCAACGCTTGATATGCTAATATAATAGTGTTTTTACTACAACTCTCTCTCTTAAGCGCATATTTAGTTATGCAAATTTTATTTGTTTTATATATAACGTACTTTTCAGAGAAAATCATCTCATTGATTAAACCAGCAAATAAAATTAATACAATAAAATTAATATAAATTTATTTTTTCCGGTACAATATTTTTTTAAATACATAAAAAAACACTTAATCATAAACTAATTTATTATGTAAAACCCTTTTTTTTATATAAGTACTGTTTAGAAATCCTTTTTTTTTTCATTCGAGCAATGAATAATGTATAATATTGTACCAAATATTATGTAATATACAGTCGACCTCTATATAGCGAAGTCGCTAAATCCCCAAAAAAAGTTCGTTATGTGAAAAATTCGTTATATAGAGGTTTTTACTTTCAATATACTTCATAAAACACTTAAAACAAATTTTGAATTCATAAACACTATATATTTAAAAAAAGTATTTATTCACACCTTTTTGTAAATTAATATCTATTTATTTTATGTATAAAAAAAAAATTTCACAATTTTATTGAAATGCAGTTATTTCAGACAACCCCTACCCCCTCAAAATTTGGATCATCGTGTTTGTGAATAAATATTTTCTATTATGAACATAAAAACAAAATATCTCTCAAAAATAGCTGATATCCACGAAAAACAATTTTGTTAGCATCTTCAAGAGCTAATCCTAACATACATGATTGGGGGGGCCCATACAATTTCAAAAGCCACAGTAAGTAAATACAGCCGGATTAATAATTATTTAGAATTAAATGTTTTATAAATTACTTATTTTTATTTAACATCCAACTTAACTGATTGAACTTGCAAAAATTTTTTACCAATGGAACCTAAGTAGTATTATTGTCTTTTTTATTATATTATTTTTAAATTTCCACTATATATATATATATATATATATATATAACCTCACTTTTATATAAATTATTTTATATACAATGTTTATAATACTGTAGCATCCATTTTTTTTATTCTCTCTTAACCCTAATATATTTTTAATTTCTCGTATATCCTTCTATGTCTGATTTCTTACAATCTCAATTTTTTTGGTTCTTGTTTGATTAATGTCCATCTCTCATTAGTAGAGAATTTACTCTATCTGTCTGCCTGCCTGCCTGTCTGTATAAAGAGAGAGAGAGAGAGACTTGCATTAAAAAATATGCCATTTGCGTGAAAATCCCATCATAGGCTAATAAGTAACAATTTTTTTTCACCTTTTCATTTTTTTCTTTCTTTTTTTTGTGTTTAATATTTGGGAAAGTTTGAAGTGGCACGCATAATTTTTTTTATCAGGTAGTGGCACTCTTCCCAAAGAGGTTTGTCACTCCTCCATTAGAGCGTCATATGTAAAAAGCAAAAAAAAAAAAAGTATATACCTTGCCATAAAAACAAACGACAAAACACCCCCCCCCCCCCCATGGGCCGAGCTCCATGATACGCCCCACGGAATATTGTAAAGGGGACGTAATCACCAAATATCAGGAAAAAATAGTTGGGGGGGAGTAAGATAGGGAACTACTTACTTAGGATGTGCTCAAATCTGTCAAAGCAGCAAAAGAAAGGACCTCCTTACCGAATGGGAGGGAAAACAGGGTGCCCTAACAATGATCATATAAGACAGGGGCACTCAACCTTTTTTTCCGGTAGGCCACACACTTAAGGCATCTATTTCCCAACATGGCCGCAACATGGGGATTAATAAGGAAGGGGCAGCGCTATAAGATAAAAAATATTTAAAATGTGAAAAATTGTTCAAAATATTACAGCTCTCTCGTTTTTGGATTTTATTTTTATACTATATTAAATTCCATATCAAACACTCACATAAAAAAAAAAGAAAGAAAATCGATTTTACGGATCTTATAATAGCAAAATATTGAAAAACTAAAAGTCACCACTCTAAAGAGAAAACGAAGTTATCCAGAAAAATAATTGAATTTTCTTGTGCAAACAGCCATGACCGGGCCACTCAGAGATGCCCGGTGGGCCACATGCGGCCCGTGGATCACAGGTTGAGCATCGCTGATATAAGATGAGCATGTAAAACCACCTATCGCTTTTTCAAAAAAACTGCAACACTCATTTCCAAAGGAAATTGCGGTAACGGAGAAGCTTCTGCTTCTAGATATAATACACGAAATAAAGAAAAGAGATTGGAGGATGGGTATGTACAACACACACACACACAGAGGGGAGGACGTAAAAAGGACGTCATTCTGACCACTACTTCCTAAATTTTCGCCTGTTTTATTTTAAAAATAAAAATGTGTGTCATTTTAAAATACCTTTAATATTCACAGTGTAAGAAATCCAACACATACTGAAGAGTATCTCACATAATCTGCGAATAAACAAAACAAAAATTTAATATATATATATATATATATATATATATCAATTCTTTATTTTCTCCTAATTATTTCTTGTACGAGTATATAAAAATAGGAAGTATCATTGAATCTGAGTGAGTGCGTGAATGAATATTAACGTTGCACTGTTCAGCTACACGAGGGCTTTTGGCGACGGACCTCATTATTTTGAACCATGGTCAAGTGACGTGGACGAAACCTGAGCTGGCACCCCCTTCTCCTAACCACACCAATAGGAGGACGTTCGAGCTCTCGACTGATTTAACAAGCATCACTTCCCTACACGGAGGGGCCGCCGTAGCTGAGTGGTATAGGTATCGGACCGTGACTTATCTTGCCATGAGTTCGAGCTCAGTACCACTAAAGACCCGCCGTGTAGGGCAGCGATGCACGTTAAATCTGTCGAGAGCTGAAACGTCCTCCCGTTGGTGTGGTGTGGTAGTTACGAGAGGGGATGCCAGCTCAGGTGTCGTCCACGTCACTTGACCATGGTTCAAAATTACGTGCTCCGTCCCTTAAAGGCCTCGTGTAGCTGAACAGTGTGACGTTAATATTCAGTCAATCAATCAACCCCCACACGGTAGGTCTTTAGTGGTACTGGGCTCGAACTCGTGACATGCCTGCCAGGATCCGATACCTAGACCGCTGGGCTACGTAGCCATTTTTGAATCTGAAAGATGTTAGAATGAAGGAAAAAACTTTTTATAGTTAAGCTAGAACGTTTTTTTTTTTCTTTAGATGCTGAGATAAGATTTTCAACACAAATTTTTAAAAGTTCTATTTTCTTAGATGATGATGACAAGATCATTTACTTAGAAGTATTTTATTTCGTTTTGGGTTAATTTAAATTCCGTATCTGTAGTTACAATTTGCTGTTTAAATCTCATGCTACATTTTTTTATAAATAATGTTCTACAAAAAAAAAAAAAAAAAAAAAAAATTAATATATTAAACTTAACACAGTGGCGCGACAGCCCATGAGGGACAAGGCCTACAGTGCTCAACTCAGAAAACGCAACCTTGGGCCCTGAGGTGTATGAGCAGATGTTCCGATTAGGTGGTCAGTCTGATGCGAAATCCCCAGTGTTAAGTTCCCAAGCAAGCTTGGTACTCATTTATCGACACATTGAAGGGATGAAAGGTTGAGTCAACCTTGCCCAGCCCGGGATTTGAACCTCGGACCTGTGGCGTGGAAGCACGATACACTAACCACTCAGCCACTGGGCTTTTTAAATATATTCATTAACTTAAATGTTTATATTTTGGAGGATATATACTATAAAGTTTGACGTACGCATAAGTGCAATTAAAATGCGACACTACGGAAATTTTTTAAAAATACAAACCTCATTTAAATGATGGAAACTTAAAATATTTGCATTAGTTTAATCATAGCCAATATAAAAATTTCTACAGAACCTTTTCCTAATGATCTATCTTGCGTTTGAATAGAAGAAAAGACCTTTTGAAAATTAGCAACATTATTAATTTGGCATACTTATATAAAGAGAGGGAGAGAGAGAGACAGAAGAATTAATATAATATATTTTCTTCAAATTATACAAAAAACATTTTTTTTTCTCTTTTATTTAAATTTTAACTTAACACAGTGGCGTAACAGTCATGAAGGCCAAGGCCTACTGTGCCCATCTCAGTATACGTGACCTTGGGCCCTGAGGTGCATGAGCAGATGTTCTGGTCAAGTGGTCAGCCTGACACGAAACCCCCAGTGTTATGTTCCCAAGCAAGCTTGGTACTCATTTATCAACCCATTAAGGGGATAAAAGACATAGTCGAGCTTGCCCAGCCCGGGGTTTTTACCTCAGACCTGTGGTGTGGAAGCGCGATGCACTACCACTCACTATTTAAATTTTAGACTTAATTATAAAATAATTTTTTTTTTCAAAATTAATTCAAGGAATCTAATTTACTTATAAAATGAAATTTTACTTTTTAAACATAATTTTGCTCTGAATTGTTGTGAAAATTAATAATGAAATCTCTTACAAAAATAATCGTTACCGTTACTCCGTTATAGCTAAGTATAGGGAGAAATCTTTTTGTGTTCACACATTAACAAAGCTGAAAGTGCAAAAGAAAAAAAATTGTGATCCTGATAGTATTTAAGATTTTTCCTTTTTGTTTTTATAACAGAATGCAGTACTTTTATTTTTTTATTTTTATGGATTTGGTCTTATAATTTAATAGCGTCAATTTTGTCTGTAATTATTCATGGCTGTTTTAAATTTATAACCAACTTAGCAATTAGAGTATATCGAAGAAGAAGTGCAGAAGAAGTTAAACTTTATGTTCGCTTAATTTTAAAAATATATTTAAGAAAAATACTCTTTAGGAGTAAAAATATATTTTAGAAGCTCGGTATAAACCACAAAAACATCAACGATCTGTTTTTAAAATTTTTGAATTAAATAATTTAGAATGGCAACAGGTAAAAGTATTAAAACATAGATTCCCAAATTAATATTCTTTTATGACGAATTTTCGTCAAAAGTGTTATTTCTAGAATTTCCCAGATTTCGAAAAGCTGCATTTCACACAAAATCGCAGAGATATATTTCATATAAAGAAAAGAATTGGAGACTGTTCGAAAAATGTCGTAGGTTATGCATTAATTCTACGAAATCATAGAGAGGAAATAACATTAATTATGAATAATGTAATTAAAAAAAATTGAGTAAACTCCTTCTATAAAGTGAATGAGGTCACTGAAGTGTGAGGTAACTGAAAATAATTAACTATTGTTCTGCAAGTTCTTAACTCACCGAACAATAGTTAATTTCAAATACCTCGCCTCCAGTTTTCCGAATAATATTATTGCGTGCCTACTATTTTTTTTTAACTTTGATATATTTTATAATTATTTTTGAATGTTTTTAAAAAAAATTACTTTATTTCTGTTATTTAAAGTGAATGAGGTCACTGAAGTGCGGTTAATGAAAATAATTAAATATTGTTCTGCAAGTTCTTTAACTCTCAGAACAATACTTAATTTCAAATACCTCACTTCCAGTTTTCCGAATGATATTATTGCGTGTGTCAACTATTTTTTTTTAACTTTGATATATTTTATAATTATTTTTGAATGTTTTTAAAAAAATTACGTTATTTCTGTTATTTGTAGAGCTTTTAAAAGTATATTTCATTATTTGCGAATGCATCATAATCAAATCGAAAAAACAGGTTTCTTCATTTTGATCGATTTTTCGCCTTTCGAAACTGTTCCGTGAAAACTTCGATCTGTTGCTACTCGGTGGAGAACTGAAATTTTATCTAGAAGTCATCAATTCCTTAAACTTAATAATATATTTAAGTAATTCTAACGCTTTTTCACTCAGTTCTTAATATTTTCAGACATTTTAAGGAACATTTTTAAAAATTTGAATCGATTATATTTTCGAAACTTGTTGCTTAGTGCGCTTTCTATTCTAGTCTCTTCGTGGAATTTTCCCGAAATATCTTTTCTCAGTGTTATTTTTCTATTCCAAATTCCCAGAAGAGGGACGTGGGCGGGGAAAAATCGATGGATCCAAATCCTCATCCTCAGGTTGTCATAGCAACAACAAGCATTTTGTTTTGTGCGCCATGAAAAGTGCGCTGTGCACATTTACGTATAAAGTGAAAAATATCAAGGAATATTGATTTATGACAGGGTCGATCCTAGCCGGTTTGCAGCGCGTGCACTGCACTTCGGGTGGCCCGAAAAAAGGGCGGCAGCAGGGCACACATAATTGTATGAATCAAGACAGCACCGGTTTATTCATTGAGCCCTTGGGACGGGCACCCGGGGGCCCGGAAGGACGTGAAAGGGCGCGGATAAGCTGAACTTAATCAGGCTTTTCCGGTAACAAATTTCCAGATCGAAGAGGAGTGCGAAGAGGATCCTCCAGTGCGAAGGGGATCCGTAGTCTGCCCCCCCCCCCCTTCACACTGCGGATCTTTCTGCCACCCCTTCTGAGCCCAGGGCCCAAAATGAGCTTAAATCGGCCCCTTTTCAAGCAAAACTTTTTACGAATCTCTTAGAATTAAACGTATAAGTCGGATAAATATGCTGAATTTTAAATAATTATTGTAAAACTAAAATAAGTCCTGATTTTCTGATGGCATAGCATAGTTTAAGGTATCCGGCTACGTTCGGAACCGTGATTTTAAAAAAGTGCATAAATGGATAATTTTCACGATATTTAGTGTCACTTAGATTAGAATATATGCATAAAATTGTTTTAAGGATATTTTGACAAAAAAAGATTATTTAAATACAATATTTTGGCAAAAAATTAACTTAGAATAACCTTTTTTCAAAATGTTCTCCTTGTATAAGAGAAATGCTTCTAAAATAATAATATTTTGTGTGTGTGTGTGTTTATATAAAGTAAAGACTTCTCCAGAGAGTCTGAACTATGATTTTTGAAAAATTCACATTATTTTCAG
>BMAV01008887.1:0-10268 GCA_019973955.1 Trichonephila inaurata madagascariensis | reverse complement strand
TTTGTCAGTATCTTTTGTGCTTGATTTTGAAAATCCAGATATCAGTTGTCGTGCCTAGACGAAGTGTTAACAGAAAAATCATAGGTGGGAAAATAACTTTCCACATGGACATATAAAAACTAATTAAGTTATCGGTAAGTATACTTATCATGGCATTATATATAAAGGATTAAAATAAAATGCACCTTTTATCAAAATAAGATCAATTTTGAAAGTGTGTAAAATATTTTTCAATGCAGGAATACTGATTAGTTCTGTAAAAAAAAAGTATTTGCCAATAACTTTTGTGAACTGTAAAAGCAATATGTATGTGTGTGTGAATTATATGGAGTGTCCGAAAAGTATAGTTACCCGTTCAAAAATGAATTAAAAATAAACAAAGAAAGATTTTCACTTACGGTTTTTTATATTCCATAAAGAAAAGATTAAAGTTTCTGTTAAATGAAATTCAAACCAGATGGTGCTACGTCCACGTTTTACAGCATTCTAGGTTCAAAATGGCTTCACCACAAGAACAAGCACAAATTGTATAATGGTTTATCGAATTTAATTATGTTACACATGTACTACTTAAATGGGGCCTCACCACTTTGGGGTTTGAAAGTGAGAAAAGTTTTTGATGAAAAGTTCCCCGGGTGATGGATGGGAATAGGAGGTCCAATATACCGTGGCCACTTAGACCTCTTGACATAACAAACCTAGACATTCTGTAGGGATACGTAAAAAACATTGTTTACCAATCTTCAATTAGTGACACTAATCAAATGAAAAGTCGAATTGCAGTGACCATTCAGAATTTTGCTTCTGCAATGCTTTATAGAACGTCAGTGGTAACGAGAGCATTGCCCCTGCAAAGTCAGGGTTTAGGCCCCAAGACGGCTTCCAAAGGATTGCAAAACCATAGTCTTTGAGCCCCCTAGAATCCTACCCCCCTTCCGCGATATGGGGTTTGCGGGTGTCTACGTTACGCCACTGTAGAACCTGCCTAGAAATCTCATTTAAACTCAGTATGTTGTATGTATGTTGTACTTTGTAATTTTCTTTATAGAACGTAAAAAAACCGTAAGTGAATATCGATGTTTGATTATTTGTAATTTATATTTGAAAGTGTAGCCTACTTTTCAGACACCCGATATACAAAAATACTATTTAATTGTTTTTAACTATTCGTTACACACAAAAAAATTCCAATTTTCTAATTTTAAAACTTCTTTTCAAATTGAAATATTTGGTCGCAGAAAGTTACGATCAAATTAATTTCATCAAATATGTGCTACATTTTTTCCCACTTAATTGCTTAAAAATATCTTCGTGATCAGCTCCATCTGAGCATGCGCTATGAGGGCGTGTCTAGACACGTTAATGGAATACTTGTTTTTTACTCACCATTTTATAGCGAACTTGTCAATGACCGCAAATTTATAGCCTACAGAACGTATACTTATTTATTTAGCGGGGACGAGATATCATCTTTTGCCTGTCGAAGACTTAATTGTTGTGCCTCAATGATTAACGGGGAAAGGTGCTCGCGTGTTTGTAGGTTTAACACTGCTAACTTGGGTATTAGCTGGAAGTGAAAATCTAGATAGCTTTCCACACATTTTGATCTTTTCGGTAGCATGGAATAGATAATGAAATATATATATATATAATACTAGATGCCATGATATTATTTTTTTTCGTAATCATTGTTCCCTGATTATGCGATAAAGGATAGATGGATTAATGAAGATGCTTTTGGTATTTTTTATATGTAGCCCTAAATTTTTAATTCTAAAATTTGTTTTCTTTGCAAGTACTTTTTTTCCAAACGAATTGAAAAAAAATCATAGATAGATATAAATACAGAGTTATTCATTACTCCATCCGAGGTTTCGGAGCGTTATAGTAAAAAACTAATACGAATGCAGCAGAGAGAGAGAAAAGAACATTTAAAAACTTTAAAAAACGGGTTTTTAACGTTTTTAAAATGCGGGCGTAAGCTACTACCGTATCAGCAGCCATATCAGTGGTACGGGGCGGGGCCCCCAAGCTTCAGGAGCCTCAACATGTTTAAGCAAAATATCCTAAATTATCAAGGGGCTTTAAAAAAAGGGTTTCTTTTTGAAAAAGAGACCATTTATGACTAGATGTGTTTAAAGGGGGTTCTATGTGTAAAACCTTTTGATTACAGGACATACATGAATGTGATTCTAAAATTAACATATATATCAGCGTTACTGACAACGCTTTAATAATTTCCTTAGACCCCCCAAAAACTTGGTTTTTTCATAAGACCGTTTTATATCCCCTTTGGGGGTTTTTTTGGGAACTGAGAAAGGAAACGCGGCGGTCGGTAAAATTAACAGTAAAATGTTGAATGTAGTGTGGGGAACTAGACCGGGGATAGCAAACCCAGTGGACGGGGCCTTTTAGGCAGGGACGCAATTTTTTTGGACCAGTGATCAAAAGGGTTTTTGTTTTTTTATTTAAAAAATTTTAAAGTTCATATAAAAGGTTTTGAAAAAAATGGAATTTATCGTTCGTGGGGCGGGGGGGGGAGCACACCTGTTTGTTGTTTTCCTTGTTTTAGTTACATATTTAGACTACAATTCCCAATGATGTAAAGTTTGTTTTACGCATACTTGTAAATTTCAATTTCAATTCCCCAAAAAACCCCAACTGTTTTTTTAAATTTTTATCTTTTGTTATTTTTTTACGATTTTAACTTATTTAGCTTGGCTGGGTTTAGCAAAAAAAACCCAAAAAGTTTAAGATAGTGGTAACTGAAAAAATTTTTGGGGAGGCCGAGGAGCAAGGCATTTTAGAAAAAGCGACAAAGTTGTGTGGGGTTTAAAACCGAATAGTGGTATGCAGGACATGGTTAAAAAATTCTGGTTTTTGGAAACAAACCAAACCCCCCGTAAAAAAAAGTAAAACCCAAATCAAAAATAATTAAGGTTTAGAAACCTTTTTGGGGCAGATGACCTTAATGCAGCATATATTTTTAAAAAAAAGTAACATCTTTAAACCCTTAAAAATAAATTTTTTTATCATCCAAACAAACAAGTTCCACAAATTTTATTTTAATTTGAATTACACGAAAAAAAAAACTAAAGCATTTATAACTATATAGTCCAAAAGGGTGTTTTTGTAGTTATTTCCCCTTTTTATTAGTATAAAAGTTTTATTTTTTTTTCCCAATTCCATGTAAATTTTTTATTTGAGGGCACGTCAAACACCTTTAAAATTTTTTTTTAAAAAAAAATGGCACGTTCCCCTTTTAAAGGGGTTCGCACCCTGAACTAAATTATCGTATTTGATGGTATGAAAAACCAAAGTTTCACCCTTTTAAAATTTTCCTGTAAGTTATGTAAAAAACTTGAATTGCTTCTGCAAGCTTTCAGATGTTTTTTTTTGCTGTATTCCCCCTTATTTTTTTATTTATAGTGCCAAAACCCTTTGAAGGAAATTATAAATGACCCAGCTGTTTCTGTGTTTGTTTTTATTTAAAAAGCTCATTTTTGGGGAATTTTAGAAATTAATTTAAAAAAAATCCCTTTTTGATCAAAATGGAGGAAGGAGAGGATTAAAAAGAATAAAATATTAAAATAAAGTATAAAGGTTGTGTGTATTTTGTGAGAAAGTTAAAATTTTTTAAAGAGCTGATTTGGAAAAAAAAGAAAATTTTTTGGCCGTCTTAAATGCAAAATTTCCCCTTTCAGAATTAAAAATTACTAGTAATCAAGAAAAAAGGGAAAAAAGGGGGGGAATCATTTTTTTTAAAATTAAAAAGTTAAAAATTAAAAAAAAGAGGTGCTATATAAAATAAAAACAATATATTTTTAACATTTAAGAATTTTTCGTAATACCTTTTCGAAAAAATTTTTGTTATAAAAATTTCCAGGGTATATACCGGGGTTATTTCCCCGGGAAATCGGGGTTTTTTTACGTTTTAGACTTGAAATGTGCCAAAAGGGTTTTTTTTTTGTGAGTGGAATCCGCCAAGAACGGAAAACGGGAAAACGACTTATCTAGGGGGGTGGCAAAACCCTTTTGGGTCAACGGGATTCCCTTTTTTAAAAAAAAAGTTTAATGAGGTATAGAGTGCCGTCAAATAATTTTAATTTGTGATTTTGGGTTTGTAAAAATAAGACCAACAACTTAAAAATCTATTTATTTCCCAAAAATATGTTTTTTGGGCCTTTTAGTAGGGAAATAATTTAGCTATACGTGTAATTCAAATTAAAGAATATTGGTGTGATTTCGTTGTTGTTGAAGAAAGAAAAAAAATCTTTTATTAGGGTTGTAAGATGTTACTTTTAGCAGAATGCTTGCTGCATTTGGGGTCATCCGTCAAACAGTTTCTGGGTTTTTATTCATTCATCTCTGAAAATAATTTTCTAGCAGGCGGGGGAGATGAAAATATGGTTAAAACAGCATGACCCATTTTCGAACAAAGGGGTTTTCTGGAATCGAATATCATGTTTCCGAAATTTCATTATTAGAATTTTACTTATATTGCTTGTAAATCTTCTGTTTCAATAATTTTAACTTTCTCCTTTTTTTATCAAATTTTTTTAATCCATATTAAACTGGGCTAGAAATTAATCAGTTGCATTTCTAAATTTTCAATTTCCAATCAATCGAATTGGGGGCAAATTCAGTTTATTAAAAAGAAATCTATCAGGGTAAAATAAAAATTTGAAAAACCCCTAATTTTTTGAACCCCGGGGAAAAACTCCCCTGAAAATGCGACCGGGTTACCGGGGGGTTTTAATAATTTTATACTGAACTTTTTTTTTTTGAATTAAAATGCAAAAAACCCTTTTTGACGGGGGGCGTGCCCAAAATATTGTGTCGTGTGCCATCAATGGCACGCATGCCAGTGGTTCGCCATCCTTGATCTAGGGGGTTGCGAGAGGGGTTACAGAAGAAAAGCCCCTGTTTTTTAAAGGGTGTTTTAGGAAAAGGGTTAAAAAAATAGGACCCGAATTCGGATTATTTTTTTCAGATATAAAAGTATTCAAACATTAATATTATATTTTGGCTTCACTATCCTGTAGATATAATCACCTATTTTATCATACTACTCATTTTTATCCAAGTAGACGTATTTTATCTTTTATAAAATGTGTTTCGTACTTTTTCTCCTATATCGTAATGCTAAATGAGCTATCCTCATATATGTTAAAAGGAAAAACTGATTATATTTATGGAATATTTTGAAATTTTAAAAACACTATGCTTTAAACAAATGCATGAGTTACAAAGTAACAAATTTTTATAAAAATTGAGGCATTTCTTTTTTTTAAAAATGGTCTGGGTTTTGGTACGCCTCGAAATATGGCGAAAAAAAGCCTTTAAACTATTAGACCTTTCGAGCTTTTTTAAAAGGGGAGGTTTGTTTCTTATGTAAAGACTCAACTTTTTTGGGGACCTGGGGTAAGGGGGGGGTGTTTAAAAATAAGTTTGCTTTAGAAATTTAAGTCCAACCCCTTTTTAAACAAGAGGGGGGAAAGTTGTAAAAAATTGTTTGAATGCAGTCGAAAGTTTGTTTGGGAAAATTAAATATCAAAAACCCTTTAAAAAACAATACTATGTCATACAACATCATGAAATACCAGCGAAACGGGTTAGTAACAGCTAATAAATCCATAAAATATAAATTAAAAAGCAGTACTATTTTTTATTATATTCGTGCAGATAAATGGCATTCAAAGCAATAACATTACCTATAATCTTATGGAAAGTTGGTTTTCACAAATATTTATTGCCATTCTCCTAAAATAAATGTGATTCATGTTTATTTAATTAAGTTGTAATCTTTGTTGCAGAAAAATGAAGCGATGTATCACGTGTTATTTTTTTTGTCGGCTTTCTTTGCGACACATTTTATAAACGATAAATATTTTATTCAAATAAGGACCTCTGACGTATATGGTGCTTTTACTCCTAGATCTTATTGTTTATCGAAATATATGCTGAAACTAAAAGAAGAATGAAACGTAATAAAACGTAAATCTTTTGTCTAATGTTTTCTTAGGCAAATTTCTTTCCGATGCCAAGTTATATTTTATGCTGACTTCAGATATTGCCAGGAAGTTATTTTCTATGTTAATTTTTTGTTGACAAAAAAAATCGAAGTATATTTTTCTGTTAGCCCATTAACGGGGACATTTATTTCTGGTAAAGGTATATTAAAATACTTTTTGATTTGAGATCGATTTTCAAGGAAAAAAAAAAGCTCATTTTGCTTTTAGATAAAAATTAATTTGATTTTCAACATTTTTTTTGGTGGTAACTATATTTACTATCACCCATTGGGGACTATTAAAAAAGTAGGAAATTTAAGGTATCCAACTATGTTCAGAACCGTGAATTTGCAAAAGCGTATAACTGGATAATATTTATGATATATAGTGTCACTTAGATTAGAAAATGTTTATAAAATTGTTTTAAGAATATTATTACAATAAAAATTATTTAAGTACACTATTTTGACAAAAAATGAGCATAGAATGACCCATTTCTAAAATATTCTGCTTTTGTGAAAAATGCTTCTATTATGATAATATTTTGCCTGTATAAAGCTCAGACCTCTGTACAGAGGCTCAACTAGACTTTTTGAAATATATAACTTAGAAGTGGGTTTATCCATGTTTTACGACAATAGATGGGATAAATTTTAAGAAGAAAACGCCTATAATTATTTCAATGGGCTGTAACACTGAAAATAACGTGAATTTTTCAAAAATCATAGTTGAGCCTCTGTACAGAGGTCTGAGCTATATACAGGCAAAATATTGTTATAATAGAAATATTTTTCACAAAAGGAGAACATTTTGAAAAAAGGTTATTCTAAGTTAATTTTTTGCCGAAATGTTGTATTTAAAAATTTTTTTGTCAAAATATCCTTAAAACAGTTTTATACATGTGTTCTAATCTAAGTGACACTAAATACCATGAAATTGTCCATTTATGCGTTTTTTTTAAATCACGGTTCCGAACGTAGTCGGATACCTTAATGCTTTTTATTTATTTTTTGTTTTATATTTAGAAAATATAATTTGTAATTAATTCAAACTTGAAAAGGAATTGCTATTTACAATATTATTTTCTATGAAATTAGGAAACCACGGAGATATACATAACGGGACTTCGCAAGTTCTTCTCACGTGTTCTCTTTCGAAGTGCCTTAGTAGAGCTCAAACGACAGTGCCTGTATGCATTCTTTAAATCTGTTGCACGGTTAGCAACTTTATTCAGTTGCACTTCGTGTGGAACCATTTTTTTATTGCCGAGGAAACTTATGGATTGTCTTTTTCGTTTCCAACTCTAAAATCCAGAAATAGGCTAGCTAGCCAAAAATGAAAACCTAGTTAGTCTTGAGATCTCGTATCTCTTCTACATAATTTCGACAAAACATAGGAGAATTGACAATTGCAAGATCAATGATAATTAGAGATTTCAAGTTGAAGAAAAACGCCAAAAATTGCTAAATATAATTATAGTTACTTACAATAGTATGTGCTTGAAGTTCTAATTATATCAAGGTCTTTATAATACCAAATACACGAAAAATAAACAATCGATTGAAGGAACCAGTGGTTCCCAAACTTTTTTAACCTATGGACCCTTTTGTGACGGATCTATCCGCGTTCTTTCAACTAATTCTCTTGGGAAATATCAAGTCTAAAATTTATTCTATTATATAAACCTTCCCCCGAAGAGGAAGATGTGAGTATGTAAATTAAGACTTGTGTATATATATATTAAACTTTCAAGTTAGAGGAAGAGAGAGAGAGGGGTTAGACTGCTAACGGATAGTACTGATTGATTAAATGTAAAGTGAGGCGTAAATACTTCGTAGCTGATTCAACGACAACAGAGGGGAATAAATTAGTAATTAAATTAGATTAGGTCACTTGGAACTAAAAGATATATTGCTTGGATGTAATTGATCCAATTTATTAAGACTTCTCGTATCTCGTCCACTCGTCGCTATTGCTTTATATATTTAGTATTTAGGTGCATCTCTTAATTTGGTTTATAGAATTTGTGTTGTTGCTCATTACTGTGAATAAATAGTAGTTATTTTGAATTTGGCTAATCTTCCTTGCGACTCTCCCACACTAATAGACGTCGCAGGGCAACCATTGCACCTTTTTATAGTAAAAACTTGCCCACGGACCTCTTTTTAAAGTCAAAACTTTCCCAAAGACCCCCAAGGGAAAAAAATACATAAATGCAGGGCACAAAAATTACAAATTTTACAAAACATTTTGTTGAAGAATTATTTATCGAAATTATAACTTGGATGAACTTGATGAGATCTTCTCAGTGTATTTATGCCCGTCTCAATATTTGTGAGTAGCAGCCGCAAATCCCCACGAACACTAGTTTTTAGTCGGTTTCTTTTTGTGTGTGATGAGGTTTCTTATGGCACTGAATCCACTTCCTTCCAAATAGGAAGGCAGGAAAGCCGGGAACAACTTTTGTACAATAACTCATAATGCAGGATATAAAATTGGAATCTGTTTTTGTAACCAGAATGTGTGGTATCCTGCTCAAACGTTGGTTTAAGTTCCTCAATTGTAGATATTTCAATAAGATGCTCCTGTATTAATATGGATTCTATGTTTCCTTCATTTGTAGTATTGATCAGTCGCACTGGTAACTTCGTTTTTTGTCGTTCGAAAATGTCAAAACGTAAATGCTTAAGCATCAAAGAAAAAAAATTTAATTCTTCAGGAAGTGGATGGCGTCAAGAAACTTTTCTTGCAATTTTTCTTTTTTGATTGGTAAGATATATAAAATAAATAGATATTAATTAACAAAAAAGTGTGAATAATTACATTTTTAATATATAGTGTTTGTGAATTTAAAATTTGTTTTATGGGGTTTATATAAAGAAAATTGAAAGATGAACTTCTATATAACGAATTTTCCATATAACGAACTTTTTTCGGGATTTAGCTACTTCGTTATACAGAGGTCCGACTGTAGTTTGATCTTCACAAATTTAGAATACTCAGTTTTATGGTGAACAAATGTTTACCATAATAAATGATAAGATACTGATTTCGAAAATGTATCCTGTCTTGATTACAAAAAAGATTCCAGTAATTGAAAGAAAGAATTATTAAAGTAAATTTCTTCAAAATTCCACAGTAGTTCCTGCTAGATTTTGTTTATTTTTTTATCTCAATTTTTTTTAATGATTCCTCGTTGGTTGCGTGTTGCCTTAAGGCCGTATAGGTGTCCTTCCCTTTACAGTTTTCTTGACTACCAAGACAACGGAGACAATATTTACCAAAGAAGAAAATTACTTTAATATTTATCTTTTTATTTCATACTCCATATTTGTCTAACTCGGGCTAAATGATCTGTACCCCTTTGAAATTCTTGGAAAGGTATAATTCGAAAGAAAATTTGATTACCATGTATAAAGGGATTCGTGAAGAACCTAATGGCTCATATCGTTTGGTGTCCACATACTTTGTTCTAGATGAGCTATTTGGTCAATTCCCGATGTCAAAGAACTCATGTATATTTATATACGTCTTTTAAAAGTTTACTGCACTTTTATGGTAATCGATTGTAAGCTTGCTTTCGGGTAAGCTCTTGGTTCGTAAATAGAACCCCTGTGCGTATTGATCGAAAACCATATGAGTCTTCAGACAATGAAGAATACTCAAGAGTTTGAATTTTTGGTCTTGTTTGGTTTTTCACTCGTAGTTTCTCGAAAGAGATTAACGGCTATCTTGTGCTTGAAAATTATTTACACAAATGGAAATAAATCAAGGTCCATGAACGTGTATTGAAGCCGATTAAGATATCCGACTACGTTCGGAACCGTGATTTTTAAAAAACGCATAAATGGATAATTTTCATGATATTTAGTGTCACTTAGATTAGAATACATGTATAACATTGTTTTAGGGACATTTTGAGGAAAAAAAAATTATTTAAATACAATATTTCGGCAAAAAATTAATTTAGAATAAACGTTTTTCAAAATCTCCTTTTGTGAAAAAGGCTTCTATTATAATGGTACTTTGCCTGTATATAGCTCAGACCTCTGTACAGAGGCTCAATTATAATTTTTGAAAAATTCACATTATTTTCAGAATTACAACCCATTGAAATAATTATCGGCGTTTTTTTCTTAAAATGTCTCCCCTCTGTTGTGTCGTAAAACATGGATAAATCCACTTCTAAGTGATATACAGGCAAAATATTATTATAATAGAAGCATTTTCGCAAAGGAGACTATTTTTAAAAAG
>BMAV01008886.1:135212-161632 GCA_019973955.1 Trichonephila inaurata madagascariensis | reverse complement strand
TATGTTTAAATTTATTTATAATAGAGCAACAACTGATTAAGTTATAAGACTTTTTATTGATGCTTATAAAATTATTTGGACTAATTCATGTTTTTTTTTCTTTTCAGTTGGTAGATAAATATATAAAAGATTTTAATATTTGATTTTTTCTAATTCCTTCACTAATATAATTAAAGTTAAATAAAATAAAATTATGTACTGTTTTAAAATTTCTTCAAGCAAAAACTTTCAAGTTTAAGGATTCTTTTTTCGGGGTCTCAAGGGTATCAGTTTTGTCTCGTGAGATGAAAATGTAAACAATTTTCGATTCGATGCAATTCTTTGAAGTTAAAATTAAATTATTCTATTTTTTTACGCATTATTTATACAGGAAAAAGGTTTAAAAAAAGGGGCAAATGTTTAATATATGATCATAATTTTAAAAGTTATAAACATATTAAAGTAAGAAATATTAATATTAAGCTTTATACGTTGCGCATGATATTTTCTAAAACAGTAGCTCTAATTACTAGAAATAAATTGATTTATAAAGTTAATTATATCCCCCTTACACCGTAGCTATTTTATATAAATATAACAATAGATTATACTTTTTAAAAAGAAAAACACTTACGTTCTTAAATTTCTTCTAAATTTCAATATTTTTCAAATATTTTGAAACACGAAAAATATATAATACTAAAATTAGGTAGGGTGTAAAGAGTATGATACATTTTATAATTCTATAAAATTTTGTACACATCAAAGGCTAAAATTTTAGAAAATAGCATGCGCAACGTAAAATTTACTTTATATTTATTACAGAAATTATCTTTATTTTCATATGCTTATAATTTTTAAAATTATGATTATATTTTAAACATTTTACACTTTTTGGAAACCTCCTTTCTTTATGAATAATGTGTAAAAGAATCGAATTATTTAATTTTAATTTCAAAGAATTATATCAAAAACTGCTTTTAAATTTTAGGTTGAAAATTCATGCAAAATGTACAGGATTTCTCAAACAGCCATAAACATTTTAATGTCACTCATAACAATGCATTTAAGTGAAAAATATTTATCAACGTAGTGGCTACAAAAACCAATCATAAAAACAAATTAAAAGTGGAATATGAATAGCGACTGCAAATAATATCAATAGAACTAGACTTCAAAAGTTTGTGTAAAAAAAAATACAAAAACATCCCATTTGCTAAATATAATGCATGGGTAGGCGACACTTAGATCACAAATATATTAAGTAGATTACATTACATTTACATTAATTTTTTTAATACAAAACAAATACAATAACTATTTTCAATAACCTTTATTTAAAGTACATGTGACATAATGATCTTCCTTAAATATTATTTTAAGATATATTCTAAAACTTTTTGGATGGGGTTCCCCGAAAACACCTTGTAGTTCTAGGGATTCCGTGAATAGAAAAAGTTTAAAGATCTCTATGCTAAAGCAATTCAAATTCCACCAGAAAAGTTTTTAAAAAAATGTTATACATATACATAACATTTCTCATACAGCAAGGATTCGGTAGTGGATCTACACAGAATCCTAGACAGCAAGTTTAACCCTACTTCACAGCCCTAAATCACTGTCAGTGTTAGAAAACATAATAAGTTTCCATTTTGACCAATTCAGTTTCCTTCATATATTGAATTTTGTTCTTCGTTCCCGATTACACTGTTTAAAGATATTTGATTTATACATCATTTCTATCACATATAACAGGGGTGTCCAACACGCGGCCCTCCAACTCTTTTTAAAAAATTCTTAAATATCAGGTTTTTAAAGCTTTTTTCATTTTGAAATTTATTTGAGGTGAAATTTATATTATATATATATATTTATATACACACACAATGTATTTGCCGGTTACCTGTTCTTGTTTTAAAATAAATCCTTTTTGATAATAGAAATGTCCTTTAGATTAAAATGGATTTATATTTTATTAAACAGTTATATTTGATTTTTCTTTAATAAATTACTTTTTTAATAAATTCCGAATTGCATTATGCATATCCTTTACTATGGATGGTACATGATTCTGTGTGTGCGACTTTCATTTCTTCTCCTTTTCTGTTTGGAGTGCCCAAAAGCAAGAGGCAGTCAGAGATGTTTTTTAAATAAAAAAATATTCAGGACTGTTAAGATAAAGGGTAACGTATACTTAATCGTTTGCGAATGACAACACAATCAAATTTTAACAATGATTAACGAAAGATCAATTCAAAAGGAACTCCGTAATTTTCAAGAAAATGGCAACTGTAATATTTTAAACATTATATTTGATCATTTTATTATTATGTTATATAAACATTATGTTATCTATGTCAGGGTATGCATGAAAAATAATGCAAACAATAATAATAATTCATTTTGTTTTAAATTTTCACTCCAATAAATGTATTATTTTTTGTTTGTTTCCAAGTCTGACATAAAGGTACATAATATAATGTGCGGCCAATGAGATTATAATGTATTTCCGAAGTGACCCCGCAAGGTCATTTGGGTTGGCTACCACTGATATATAAGATGAATAGTAACCGTTTAGAGATTTAAAGCTCAGGAAAATTATGATGTAAATTAATTTATAATGTTTCTCTATTTATTTTGGGCTAACCATTTTATTGATTATTAATTAACGCCACATTGCAAAGCTATACGATAGTTATTGTTATTTATTTTGGGTTCATTCTTATCTCTAACAATTAAATAATATTTTCAGAATAAGGGAGTTAAGGTATCCGACTACTTGCGATAACTTTTTTTTTTGAAAAAATGGAAATATGAGGATTTTTTTGTGATTTTTATATTTATATAGTATATTTTGAGGAAAAAATCCTAAAATTGAAAGCAGAAAAAAAATTATTATTATTAAAATGGGAAAAAACTGGTGAAAATGAACACAAAATTGCATAAACGGGGCCCGCTCTGTACAAAAAATTTATGAGCAAATTCTCAATTTTTCAATTTTGATGTGTTACTTTATTATTCATGTTTGAAATTACTTTCAGGATAAGAGATACTTTGATTTCTACAAAAACTAGAGCACTTTATTTTAGTTATTAAATGAAATTGCTTAAAAAGATAGTGATTATATTCACATAAAGGACTGTAAATTTTGAAATAAAACAGTGATTGATAAATCTGAAAATCAAAACACTTACTGTTATACAGAACATACACAAAAAATTTCAGCAAATTATTTTCAAAACTTTTTGAGCAATCGCTGTCTCCGTTTGAACTTTTCACAAAAAACACATTTCGAGTAAAACGCATTTAAAAGTTTGACATCTTGTGTAAAGTTATGGCATATACTTTTACTAAAACACTTGTAATTTTTGTTCTAGTGAATGGAAAATAAAACACTTGGTATTTTTATTAAGCTAATATGATGGCCTATAAAATAAAATCATAAACAAAATTTGTCAATTTTTGAAAAAAAATCATGATATTAGGGTAGTCGGGTACCTTAATCAACTCATAATACCCATTGGAATAGTAAATGACACTTTTTATATATTAGAGTCGTGAATGACATGTTTTTATATATATTTTTGATAAAATCATTTATTCTATTGAGTACATGAAAAAATTTGCTAAAATTATTCAAAGCGTATTACAATACGCTGATGGTAAATTTTTAAGATAAAAAATTATTATAAAAGGTCTCTTCTAATTAACACCATTACAAATGTTTTTCATTCCTGTACTGGAGAGATTTCAGATATTGAGTGGCTTTAGTGAGTAAGTATGAGATGTTCATTCGAAATCTTAGTCGCGATGGCGTGAATTTCCCTTGAATTGATGCCTAACAAATCAATATTTCATACCATGTCATACACGCACTTGGAGGATTCAAATCTCTACGGGGTTTAATAGTGGAGAACCCTAATTTGGAATTTTGGTGAAATGACTTGGACTGCATTCGTGTCAGCTCTTAAGAGTTCGATATTACAGTTTTTACTCTTTTTAAAGATTCGAAATTCCGCTATTTCAAAAACTGTACAGTCGAACGAAAAATAATGTGTGTTTAAATTTCTAACATTCTAATGGTGAATAATCTTCTAGTACAGTAAAATTTGATTAAAAACATTACTCATTGTTCCAATAGTTTTTGTTGATATCCTGATACGGAATGTATCAGCATGATAGTACTTCTACTAGAAATATATGAAAGACTAGGAGTAAGAATACTGTGATAGCTAAAAAAAACTACAAGTGCGACATAAGCCTTGACGTTTTTTCAATAAATCTTTAGTAATAGTTTTCAAGCATTCGAACAGGGTTACAATGCCTGTACAAGGTGCTTAAAAATATCAGACCAAATAGTAAAAGGTGAAGCCAAATTTTACCATGGAATATGGATCCGTAAATGCATGCGTGTGCGTGTGAGTGTGCGTGCGTGCGTGTGTGTTAACATCACAATATAAACTAACATAAGGGCAGTTGGTAAAGGACCTCGTAATTTTGAGCCTCGGTTAACTGTAGAGAATGACGCCTGAATTTGCAACCCGCTCTCCAAACTAATACATTACGTCAACGGAAAATTTTTGAGCCCAGACGTACATCTGTTCATCCACACGAAGGGTCTTCAGTTCCACGGATTCGTGAACATAACCACTAAGCTACCACGGCCACACTACCACCGTCCTAGGATAATGTGACATTTTGTGATACCTTGCCGCCCGGGGTATTATCTCTTCATCTACATGACCTAGATTTGTAGGAATACATGATTGACTACCCAAATTCTGCATAATAAATCTAATTTATTAATGTCTAAATATATATTGAGCAACGCAGCACAAGTCTTACTAGAAGGGACTGATCAGGAGTGATACTACGCTATTATCAATTCTAAGTAAAATAGTGCCTGAAATCCTACTCACTATCTTTATGAGAAATTAACCACAGAATCTTTATCTATTGTAGATTCCTTAACAAGCTAAAGTCCGTTCTATAATTAATCTCTTACCAATATCATATGGCGAGCAGCCTTTGGCTTTCTGTATCTTCTTGTATTCTATTCTTCTACTGTTATTATATTACTATCCGACTTCTATTCCTCTCATTCAATTTTCCGGCTTCTATTAACCCCCCCCCCCCACCACCACGAATGCTAAAGCTCCCTTACATATCTGTTCACTAATATACATATCGTGGTTTCTTCTTGAGAAGGTTGGATTGAAATGCCATTCTGGCCCCAAAGATTCCCCAAGAGGATTAGTGAGAAGGCGTGATAAAGCCCAGTCACAATTTTCTATCTGGAATTTGGAAAAAAATGCAGTACCAAACGAGTTCGAAGCGTGCAAATAATTTAGATGAAGGGGGAACTCACTCATTCCTAATTAATTGACTGTTACTTAAGGTCGTATTTCAAAGCACAACATGAAAGCTATGGAAAATGGATCTCCTAACTTTTAACCTGGATCATTCGACGAGTATTACCTTTCAGCTGGCACCAAACTCTCCAAACTTAAAAACCACACCATTGTGAGAACTTGGGCACTCAACAGATTAAAAATATCCGACTACTTGCAACAAATTTTTTCTAAAAAAAAAATGGAGATATGGAGATTTTTTGTGAATTTTAGATTTATTTAGTACATTTTAAGAAAAATATGCTAAAATCAAGAAAAGAAAAAGAAATTATTATTACTAAATAAATAAATCTGTATTGATATAAAATTGGTAAAAATTTACAAAAATATAACTTAAACGGGGTCCGGATTCGTGGACACTAGTATAAGCACTTGAACTCACGACTCGGCGGAAGCAACGTCGGCCATCAGTTCGAAGCAAAGACCACTCGTTACTGTTGTTACATCAACTATTCATAGGGTTCATGGTAAACAATTTCAATTCAAAACAACAAACTCGAAATGATGCAAATGAATGGAAATCTACATTTCGACAATTTAAAGCTTTTATTCGTGAGTATGAGTATGTGCTGTTGAAACAGAACTCACCAAAAGGCTCCCTTTCTTTTAATGAGTCCCGATTTTATTTTTTGAACTGTTTAGCCTTAAGTACTTAAAAGGAACAATTCCGAACACATTTATAGCAGCGGTAGCCAAATGGTTATCGTCAAGAGTTCATGGCCAGCGTGTCATGAGTTCGAGCCTAGTGCCACTAACGACGCACCGTGTAGAGGGGCTGATAAATGTTAAATCTGTCACGGATCCAAAGTCCTTCCATTGGCATGGTGTGGTCGGTGGCTCAAAATTACGAGATCCGTCGCCAGTAGCCCTCGTGTTGCATTATAGGGTGATGTTAATACAGTAAATCGCGTCGTCTATCCGAACGTTTATTATCCGAAACGTCAAATATCCGAACCAGACTTTTTTTCGTCAACTACATGTACTGTATATGAATATATTTTCGAACAGTGCAATTCTCTCAACAGCTGTTTCACGTGAGGCCAAAAGTGACGGGAAAACCCAAGGTCAGGGATATTTGGGGAATTATAGTTGTGCGATTTAGTAAACATCTGCGCGGAATATAAGGTCAGTTAGTTTCCAAGTGAGGGAATGTATACGTGTTCTTTTGTTTAGTTGTGAGTTTAGAAGTCAAAATGGAAGCGCAACGTCTTGAACATAGAGACTAAACTTGAAATATTATACCGTCTCGTGAAGGAAAAAAGTGGAGCGTCTCTAGCACAGTGTTATAATGTTGGAAAGTTAACAAGTTCTGACATAAAAAAAGCCGAGAAACCATTTTAAATTTTGCGTCAAAACTTGACTCAGAAGATGGCTAGAAGAAAAGGAAAACTGATGACGCGTTTTCTGCGTTAGAGACAGCTGTGGAGTGGTACGGACAACATTCAGAGTGCTGTCCTACTGCTGCTCAAGAGAATCAGAGACCTTGCAGCGAAAAAACGAAGGTGTACAATGGTACAGCGAAAAAGTGATTATTTTCCCCAATAAAGGTAAAATTGCGACATTTTGCACTTATTTTGCTTTTTCTTCAAGCACGTTTCCCGCATGCGATGATTTTCAATATTCGTATAGTGTCCGGTTTCATATACTGCATGGATCGCATTCGGTTTTCGGTTATCCGAACAATCGCGTATCCGAACGGTGCCCGGTCCCAATTGATTCGGACAAACGACGTTCTACTTCAAAACACTCACTCCAAACACATATTCAACAGCAAAATATAATTCCCTTTTTCTCATTTTACAGTTTAATTGAGTAGTCTCTGAGCATCTCTGCGTTAAAAATATGATTTTTGCATACTGTATTTTTTAGTGTATAAGACATTCTTTTACACAAGACGCACCCCTTTCCCTCAAACATTTCATGCAAAATAATGGGAAATGCTTCTAAATAGGGAGTGCGAGGTATACTGAACAATTAATATAAAAAAGAATTAAGTCTATTCCTACTTAGGTCAACCAAGAAAAGTTTTATATTAGTTAATTAAATTTAATTAATGAATTAATATTTGAAAAAACAGAACCAACATCAAGTGTCAGCCACTGCAAATTTTAAAAAATATATTTGAAGCCAAGTAAAAATTCGTTTGAAAAACTTACTAGCGCCATCTGTTGGTACTAATTCTAACTTCGTCAGAAATAGCGCGAAATAAATTTAAAATTAAAAAATAAAATTTAATTAATGAATACAAATTTGTGAAAACCGTATTAACATCAAGTGTCATCCACTACAAGTTTAAAGAAAATGTAATTGAACTTCAGTAGATGAATCAAAAGTATTTTATTAACGATTCCAAATTTGAACAAGATATATATCAGTAGCGCACACAGGCATTTTTCAGAGGGGGGGGGTTCCGGGGTCGAAAGTTCACCATTCTTGTATCATGCTCCTTTTGATTTTGTCGATTTTCGGGAACAAAACACAGTAAAAAACTAATTATTGAATAAATAATTAGCATTAATTAATAAAATTAAGCATTAACAACAAATACTTAATTAAATTTTACGTACTATATACTTAGAATTATAATCAATCAGAAAAAAAATCAAGGGCTTGGGGGTCCGGACCCCTAGGACCCCCTTGTGTGCGCCACTATATATATATAGGGAGAGTGAACTAATAGTAGGAATTAAAAAAAAGAGCATGGCAATTCTTATCTTTACAGGATGCACCCCATTTTCTGAGACCATTAACAGATGTAAAGTCTTGTACACATTCAAAGTATGATATCTATTATGTTTATTAATGACGCGAAGATTAAAACGTTAATTGGAACAAAGAATATTTTTCTCGTTAAAAAAAATAACTTCTCTTCAGTTAAATATTATTTTTATTATTGTCGAATCCTCTATCGCCATTGGAACTTCAGATTTCTGGTATTTCTGGTTAGATTCTTACTAAGCAATGAATAAACACTGTTATGACAAACTGCAGCAATTTTTCTGTGATGAACCAGATAATCTGCAGTAAAACATGCCCTATATTAATGGTTCTCAAGTTTTCTTTCTTTCCTCCCTCAGTGCAATAATTCATAACATTATTACGTCTCTCATACGCCTTTCCCCAAGATATGGCAATGCTGTAATCATCAAGAGATATATCTTTATTATTTATCTCTATGAACATCGGAGAACAAACTATTTCAGGGAGCGAATGGAACAAAAATTGACGGGCAGTTTAATTTATAATAAAAAAGCAAAAGTACTAAGCAAAATTTAGGAAAAATCTTTTAATATTAAAGTGAGGAATGAAGATGTGACAAGATTCCATATTTATTTTTCATATTCTCTATAAGTGTTAAAATTCATTAGTATATATTTAAACAATTTAATACATATTTATTACGTCGGGTGCCATTTCTAAATATGCAAAAAGCCCCTTTTCAAAATAAATATATAAGTTTCCCTAATTATAATTTAATTATGCTAAAAATATTCAAAGTTATATGGAAATTTTTGACATATGCAAATTGTGGAACATATCTATAAAAATGAATTTTTTCAATCACTGAAATTCAAAAATACTATTCTTTTAAATCTTCAGCGCGCCGGTCTACTACATTTGGCCCACGGGCCGTAATTTGTGAATCATTTAAAATACTTGTATTTGAATTTTCTCATGAGAGTGAGAGAGAGAGAGAATAGAATTTTTCTTGATTTATATAATATATTATATTAAGAAAATTCAAAGCTTTTTTTCTTAAACCATCATTTGATTTGCCAAATGCGAAATTAGCCGCATAATCTACCTAAATTTGATTTGATTTTTTTAAATATAGGACTATGAAGCAATTTAAAACTATTGGCGATGAAATTCAAAATTCTAAGCCTTGGTTAAGTGTGACGTGGACAACATCTCATCTGGCACCCCACTCTCCAAACTTCCACACCACGTCCATCTGAGGACTCTGAGCCACGACAGATTTAACGTGAATAAGCAACTCAATACGGCTGGTCTTCAGTGGCACCAAAACTCAATCTCATACGTCAGCCTCGAGTTCATGACCATGATCACTTGGCTACACAACGGTCATACAGAAACATCCGATACACTTATAAAGGAAAGAAAAGTAAAACTGCTAGAATTGGGATTTCTACAAAAATCCTGAAACAATTCGTCATTGAGAAGCCTCAGAATGCCGAAATAACCCTTAAAATGGAAGCATAAAAGACCTCAGTAAGGCTTTGTTTATGGATTTGTTATGGCGTGTAAGTTGCGAAGTACCTATCCCAAAAAAGAGATGCACCTCCTCTCATCGGAACTATTGAAATTAAAATACTTAAATTGTGGTGACGACATAAATTATGTAACAGAAAAAGTTAAGTGTAATTGTGAGTGAAAAAGTTGTTGGGCAGCACATAATGTGCTTGCTATAAAAAACAGCAGAGCGGACGCAGTCCGTCCGACATTTAAAAGAAAAAATCTTGAGCTTACTAAGCGGGTACGCGCTACCTCAAAGCCAGTGCTTCGTAAACTTTCAACATTTGCGACCTAGTTTTCAATCCTAATTTTCATCGTTCCCCTTCCATACAATTACTATGTATTGAATTCAATAACGTAATTTGACGTAAAGCTACTAAAGCTATACAAATTTAATTATAAACCGTACAAAATTATCGAGATAAGTATTAAATTTTGTATATAATTTTGTATATGACAAGGTTATGAGAGTTAATAGTCATTATTAAACTTGTTCTTAACCTAGTATTGATAAATTAATTATCAAATACATTGAGCAGTACTAGGGATTGTAATACCGGTATGCCGAATACTGGTATTTTGTGAGCCATTTGTACAATTTTGTAATACCGGTATTCACAAGTTTAAATACCGGTTTTTCGGTATCTACTAGAAAATATTTTTAAATTGTTTCCACCATATGTTCAGGGATTGCCAACATAGCAAAATTGTATAAATTTTTGTTTTAATGTTATAGTGTTAATTATTGCATCATGTTTTTAATGTATTATAAATGAAATAAATTAACATCCATTTCAGAAGGTGAAAACATTAACCGTCTTTATTCCACTCATTCCGTTTTGTTCTTATTTTTATTTTTCTTATCCGGTTCTACATTTCTAGGGCAACTCATGAAATCCATCATCTGTTTTTTTTTTTTCATTGCCAGATTTAACAGGATAAAAGACTACTAATCTGAACGTAAAAATATACACATAAATTATTTTTCGGACAAATAGGATAAAAAACACTACTACTAACTAAGTTTTCGTTGAAAGAGGAATACCATATCCAAGCTCATCTGCCTTCCTTCATCCATCAACACCTATTACTACAATGTCTCTCTAACGGGCGAAATTAGAATGTGAATACTAAGTTGCATCGTACATTCAAGAGAAGTTATGAAATATGTGAATCACCTAAAAGCCATAACTATTCTAATACACCTCAGAGCGATACTGTATTCACTCACGCAGGATTCGTAGTCTGATATTCGTATCTGAGAAACCAAGGTAGTGAAGAAAATACGTAATATTTTGATATTTTTTAAATTGGTAAGTTTGTTATTCACATTTTATTTGCATATCATACTTTAGGGTTCAAAATATTTTTCAGATTCATTAAAAAAATACTCGTAAACCGGTATGTATCTCGGTATTATGTTCTAAGATATACCGAATATCGGTATTGTACTTTTGGTCCGGTATTGTAATCCCTAAGCACACAGTACTGATGCATCTATAAGTATATTATATCATATTAAATGTGCATTTTATTTTATATTACATCAGAATGTATTTTGTATAGATTCCTTTCACACACATTAAATTAATAATTTTTTTAAATCATCTCTTACTTTCGACTTTTCGATATGCTACTGTCTGCTGTAACGTAAAATAAAATTATCACGTCCTTCAAGAGTGAGGTGCCCTACAGTTTGAGAAACGCTGCTCTAAACCACCGAGCTGTGATTTTAATTTTGCCGAGAGTACGAGCGTTATGTTGACAGTAACCTTCCTCTTGTTTCGAAGATAAAATGTGTAAAACTTCATCAAGATAGGAAAAATTATGGATTTTTACGAATTATGTCCACGCATACACAAAACGGACTCTTCTATAAACATATACAGAGATTACTAAAATTTTTAAAATATATAATTTAGAAGTAGACCAGCGTTTCTCAAACTGTGGGGCGTGCCCCCTAGGGGAGCGCGAGCATATTGAAAAGTCGTAAACAAAAGATTATTTTTAAAAAAATTATTAATTTACTGAAAGTAAACAAACAAAATACATTCTGACATAATAAAATACACACATTTGCACTGATATAAAACACTTAAATGTATCAGTACTGCACAATGTATTTTATAATTAATTTAACATTATAAAAACAAGTTTAATAATTATTAGTGACCCATATTGGGCTTATCATATATAAAATTATGTACAAAAATTAACAATTATCTTGATAATTTGTGTGGTTAATAATTAATCCCTCAAATGCCGATAAAAATATGCTCGATTCGCTCCCCAATGCCACCGTTTTGAGGGGGGGGGGAGAAGAAAAGGAATAAAAGAAAAGGAATAAATAAGCAAAAATCCTCTCTGAAAAAAGTAAATACTTCACAAATACTGTCAAGGTCCTTTTATTGCAATCCAAAACCTTCGAAATAATTTTATTGATAGCAATGCATGGAAAAAGACTTGAAAAGACGCATATGTACGCCTAGGGCAATTATCGCTTTAAGTGAGCGAGGTTTTTATATACGTCGGTGGCACTAAATAGGTTAAAGCAGTGTTTCTCAAACTTTCGATTCTTGCGACCCAATTTTCAGTCATAACTTCCTTCGCGCCCCCTTTCTCCATACAATAACACTGTATTAAATTCGGTAATACTATGCAAAAGCTACAATACGACTCTAACCTCTCTTCCCACCGACGTATATAAACATTTTGGTTAGCCAATGTATTAATTGGTTCCGACGTATATACGTCTTTCCGAAGTACGATCTTTTCTGTGAACTTCTATCCATAGAATTATTCCGAAAGTTTTGTAATGCAATAATATTAACTTGACATTATTTGCGAAGGATTTAAGTATTTCAGAGGATTTGCTTCTTTATTCCTCTTTTACCTCCCCCCCCCTCCTCCAATACATCTCATACACGCACCTGCATGGAAAAACAGTGGCATTGGGGAGTGAATCGTATAACTTTTAGTCTCGACAGTTAAACGATTAATTATAAATCGTACAAATTATCAAGACAAGTGTTAATAATTTTTGTATATAATTGTATATATGATAAGCCCATGAAGTCACTGGTAATTATTAAACTTGCTCTTAACTTAAAGTTGTTCAATTACTTATAAAATACATTGTGAATTACTGATACATTTATAAGTGTATTATATTAGTATAAATGTGTATTTTATTTTTTTATTATGCAGAATGTATTTAGTTTGTTTACTTCCAGCAAATTAATAATTTTTTTAAATTATCTTTTGTTTTCGAGTTTTTAATATCTTCGCGCCCCACAGTTTGAGAAACGCTGGGTTTAAGTCATACTGTAGCTTTACCGTCAAAGTATAGTATTATTAAATTCAATATATTGTTATTGTAAGGAGGGGGGGACGTGATGAAAATTATGATTGAATATTGGGTCGCAAATATTGAAAGTTTGAGTAGACTAATTCACATTTTATGATATCAAGAGTTGAGAAATTTTAACAAAAAATCCGCGTTATTATTTCAATTGGTCGTTACTCTAAAAATAATGTGAATTTTTCAAATTTTTTAGTTGAAGCCTGGTATAGAGGCAAAATAATATTACTGAAGCATTTTTCATAAAAGAAAAATGTTTTGAAAATATGCCATTCTTTCTTCATTTTTTGGCAAAAAAACCCCCCCAAAAAATGCATTTAAATAATCTTTTTTTGTAATGACGCTCTTAAAACATTTTTATAAGTATATTCTAATTCAAATGACAATAGATATAAAAAAAAATTATTCATTTATGCGCTTTTCCAAAATCAAGGTTCCGAACGGAGTCATTCACTTTTAAATTATTTTGAATTTAATATATATACTCATGTACCTTGAAAAATAAAATTTTAAAAATTAGAATTATTTACCACAGGGCTTCTTAAACTTTCACTATTGGCGACCCAATTTTCAGTCATAATTTTTATCGCACCCCCCTTATACAATAATAATGCGTTTCGGCTCTAAAGCTACAATATATACGATCTTAATTATAAACCGTACAAATTAACAAGAAAAGTATTAAATTTTCTATTTGCTATTTTTAAGTAATATTTATTTATTTTAAGCAATTTACTTTTAAGTAATAGGATAATCGTTGTTTTTCTTTTCTCTAATTTTTATATTGGAACAGATTGCAAAATGCTATTTTATTAAAAATTTATTTCCTCCGTCATCTATTTCTAAAAGTATAAATGTCATTAGAAAAAGAGGATAGTCTGTGTTGCTCTCTATTATATCCATTACATTTGTCATTAATATTTAAAGCCAGAAGACTTCAAAATGTTTTAACCCGGGAGAGCAGGCACGCACTCGATACTAACGTTAATAGTCGCGCTAGGTGACCCCAATGTTTTTTTTTTTACAATTATTTTTATTGTTCACGATAAAAATCAGAATTCCAGAGAATAATGTAACTAAGAGAAAAATACTTACCTACTTTCAAGGACTTTTCATTTTTTCTTTGATAATATGAGAAAAACTCCATTCACAAACTGAACTAAAATGTTTCAAAGGTACGTAACCTTAATAAAGGATACAAATTACACACTTTTCGCTAACATTACAGGAATGATATTTGCATGCAAAACCGTCATATTTTGTTCAAAATATTGTAGTTTTGCTGTCCTTTGACTTTGAGCCCCACACGACCACTCCCGGGTTAAAAGTGTTATAAGTGTTAAAGTGTCCAATATAAAAATATGGATGTTAGTCTTAAAGAAAGAATTGAGTAAAACGTGTATTTCATCATGCTTCATATGTTTCGGAACACCCATAAAAATAAATCTTAGCCAAATAATCCTTCAAAGGGCTCTCTGTGCTTTTCCAAATATCATATTACTCTTTCACATGGAAAAGAGCGCAACATTGTTTACAACTTCCCTAAATGAAAAACAAAAACATAAAAAAGGGACAGAACTAATCATACCAATAAGTTCTAAGGTCAAACGATGATGACTGAGGCAAATTTAATTCCTGGGTGAAACGTGAATAAGTCTTCCTTATCTTTCTACAGCTAATGTACAGCAGTTTAATAATAATAAGAGTGATGAATTTTTTATCTTCCTAGAATTTTTCTATAGGTCTGAGGTTTTTTGTTTTGTTTTTTCAGAAAAGTAGTATTTTAGGTTTAAAAAGAAAACGTAATAAAAAAATCTCTCATCTTGGAATTACAGCAAATCAAACAAAAAATGTTCTCTTTTTATTTAGTTATAGGATCAGATAGTTAATGAACATATTAAAGTGGAAACTTTTATTTTTGATGAAGTAATATCGCCAGCTGATATATATAAATTGTATCAGTGTAAATGCGTATTTTTTATATGTCAAAGTATTTTGTTTACTTCGTTCCAGCAAATTAATTTTTTAAACCTTTTATTTGCGTTATGCTCACGTCCCCCTTTGTAGGCTTATCACGCCCCCCCAGGGAGGTGCGCCCCACAGTTTGAGAAACGCTGATTTACCACTTTCAAATATTTTCTGTGCAGAACAGTTGAAAACTGCAACTTAAAAAGTGAACGAGAAAATCTTTTAAGGTTTTAAAAATATTTTAACTACTAATATTGAAATATCTAATAGGCTCTGTACTGTACTTAAATTATATTTTACTGAATCACAATATAGTATCAATACCTCAAGTATTCGGAAAAATGTATACCTACATGATAGAAAATAATATTATTTCGAGAAAAACAATTATATACCTACTCAACAGCCCAAGGTGTTTCGGCTGTCTTATTTATTATTTTTTCTTTAGAAAATGTGGAAAGAAAATATATTTAAAAAAAAAAATTCGAAATAAAGTGTAAAGAAACAAAAAGGGGGGAGGGGATGAAAATAATTTATTTTTCTCTCCACAGTTTGTTGTTCAATACTTGCTCCCTCGGCAGTTTTGTTGAAAACTTTTTATACGTCTCCTGTGCATAATAAGACCCAAAATTGGTCACATTGGGCCTGTTCAGGTTTCGCTACAGATTTTATAAAACATTTTATTCAAAATCTCGAAAACTGATATGCATAAGCTTTTGCGAAAACTGTGTTTCGAAAGAAATGCATTTTCCCTTCTGCGAATCACTGATATTTTTCTCTCATGCAATTTAAAATAAAATATGAATATAGTAGAAAAAGGGGGTTGTGTTTTTTTATTAAGAAATACTCGTCACACTTTTGTGTGGCGGAGTTATTAGATTTAAATGTCATTCAAAATAAAATACGATTTTTACTAGATTTCTTGCCGAATTTATTACCATTACTTTTCTTTTTAGAGAAATGTACAATATTTTTTGTTATAACTTAGCATTTGAATATAAAATAGTTTTTATGATGAAATTAGAATGCTTTAAAACAGGTTAAATGTAACGTAGAAAGTTTTTAAATTACCTGTGATTAACATTAAAATAACAAATTTCTTTACAAGTTTCGCTGTTCCTAAGTCAAACAAGGTTAATATTTTGAAGTTTCCCAATATACTCGTACAGGTATTCGACAAAATAATAGAAACACCCATTTAAAAATGAGTCGTTCTTCGACCGTCAAGTAAACTGCCGCCACGTGTCGCAGCACCTACCTATTGGCGGTGAAAGGAAAGGTATCAGTCAAACACACACACATTTGGCAGTGTGTAGTTACTTAAGAAACTTCCGTGCCTAGCAAAATGTAATTACCTACCTTTCTGAAGTGAAAAGAGCCATGATAATTGGTGCGACCGGGTCCGGAACACCTAACCTTATGGGAGTTTAAAGGATCACTGTGTCAGGGGTTATGACAACCTTCACAAACCTAGGTAAGGTTTCTTCTGCGAAGCACAACAGTGGGCGAAAGTCGTTGAAGGACAGTGATAGACGGGTGTTGAAGAGAATAGTCACCCTAAAACTCAAGACTACATTGTCGTAGATAAGGTCCAAAATGAATACCCACCTTCGGAACCCTGCATCTATGAAAACTACTTAACAATATTTGCATGTTGCAAACATTAATGGCAGAATAGCTATTCCAAAACCGTTAGTTTCGGCACAGAATGCAAGTCATCTAGTTCAGTGAACCCTCATTTACATTATTTCAAACCACCGGACGTGTGTTTGTTTGTCTGGCAAACATCGGCAGAAGCATTTTATGCGTTGATTCCATGCTTCCAATCGGGAAACAAAGAGGGAAATCTGGTGATGTGGGGCGCAATATCTCCCCGTGGATCGGTCTCTCGTTGTCGTGAGGGGGATGAACACACAAGACCATTATTGAAGCATTTTTGCAGATCATTTTCACCCTGCCTTTCAGACTCTTTTTCTCAGGGAGAAAATCCTGTATTCCAAGTTGGCAACGCCCCTGCTCACACATCTCGCTATGTTCAATATGGTTGCGTGTGCATAATGATGAAGTGGGGCATCTAACTTGGTGTCCTTAATCACTTGATATGAACATCGTTGAGTGTTTTCTGTGTTTTTTTAAAGAACAAAGTCAGTGCTCGGTTTCCTCCTCCACGCACGCTAATTGAACTCGTGATGACCTTGCACGAGGAATGGATGCGAATTACGATAAACTTTGTTCCAGACCGTTATTTGTCAATTCTACATCAAATTCAAATTTTCATTCAGATCAAAAGTGGCCCACCCTCTTACTAATTAAACATTTTAACTTTTTTACAAGTGTTCCTATTATTTTTTCCTATACCTGTAACTGTATATAACAAAAATTTGAACAAAAATATCGTAGCTAAATTTTATCAATTTTCCATTTTGCATTATCATTAGCAATTTTGTTTGATTGACCATAAACTTTAGACTCAGAAGCAACATGGAGCTGTATATGACGACCCTCATTACTGTGAACCACGATTAATTGATGAGCCCTTTCGTAGGCCATTTATTTCTCATTTGAATTTTTCCCAGTTTTTCTCTTTGTTTGGGACAATTAAACAATAGTATTTAAGGAAATATATTTTATTTCGCTGAATTTTACGTTTGCATTAAAATTTTTGGGTTGCGAAGAATACTTTTCAAAGAACCATTTACCATCATAAAGAAAATTAAATTTAATGGTGATTATTTGCCATGAAAAGATGAGAAGCATGCTTCAATGCACAAAGAGACATCACATTCTGCACACATGCAGCGGGTCGTCTTTTCTTGTACCTTTCTGCTACATTTTCTACACTGTCTATATTTAGAAACCATCTTTGACTTATGATTTCTCACCCTGGCTAAGCGCATATCATCTGGAACTACGCACTTCTTCGCTTGGAAGCTAGTAGGACGTCCTTTCCTTTTTCTTGAGGAGTATTCTTCTATTAGATGACGAGCTAATGCTATACAGAATGTTAGCTGGTATAAACCCCCGTTTCTTTTGTTCACTTGCCACAATATGAAACTTTTTATGATGGCAAGGTCAATAAGAAAAGGAAAGATATGATGCCACCATTTTAAAGATCTTCTTATTTGGTATGTTTCTTTTCTTTGATTGAAGCGATCAACCCCTCCAACGGCATCGTTATATACTGCAACAGCTTTTGGACAAGGTACTTCTTCTTTAGTACCATCCTTTTTGGTCCGATTTACAGATGTCATAAATGCTGGATCAAGTGTAATAGTACAAAACTGAACCAGGAATTAGTCTTCTCATCATTAAAATAGCAAGGACAAAATATTACAATGGGTATTGCACTTTCTACAGGCATATTTTGTAAGATCATACGGATGAGACGTTATCTTCCCAAGACCCACGAAAGGGTTAACCTTCTACACACTACACCAGTGTGAGGACTATGAAGTATATACGACGCTTCTTTATACAAGACTTGTGACGGGGCTTTCATAGCAATTTCTATTAATGTCCTCTTGGGGTTTCCTTGGGGCCGAAAGGGCAATTATTTCTAACCAACTCAAGAAGAAGAACGTGGTTATGTAAATTAGGAATCATATATATATTGGAAGTTAACAGTAGAGGGGGGGGGGGCGATGTCCGCGTCTATGTCTCGCTTATAAAATATTCTTCGAGCTTCTCTCCTTTTAAATACGAGTAGATTTTTTTTTATAAATCTTGTTGAAAAGCTTACCGAGTGCCCAACCATTAACAGAAGATTGCAAAATTTATAACTGTTTCTTGGGACGTTATAGTTATGTGACATTTAGTTACGCAACCTTTCACGGTTCACAATTTACGAAATGAGTTTGAATTGAAATAAGAAGTCATTTTGCGCTGTGACGCATCACTAGACAGACGCGAAGTTGCAAGCAGTTTTCAGTAAAACTATGCTTCTTTGCAAGCAGTTTGCAGCGAAATATCAAATTTTACATCGAACAGAGGATTTTCATCTTGAAACATTTTACCAGAATTATTCAACAGCCACAGCAATAAAACAAAAGTTCGACAGTGTGTATGGGACTCGAAACGGTGTGGCAAACTCGACAATTTCTGATTTGATTAGGAAATTCAAAGAACATGGCACAGTGTACGATATGTGAAAGAGAAATGCTGGACCACCAAAGACCAATACAACAGAAGATAATATCGTTAAATAGTCCGAGAACTGACACAACAGGACAGGGAATTGATTGGCCGGCTTATTTTCCTGATTTCGATCCTCTAAACTATTTTCTGTGAGGCTGCTTGAAGAATAATATGTACAAAAATAGTCCACAATCATTAGATGTGCTCCACCAAGTCTCATTTCTGCTGAAATTTCGGGCATCACACTGCCAAATGTTCGTTCAGTTTTAGACAACTTTCAACTTAGACTCCGCTATTTAGTTACACATAATGGGAAGTACTTCGAAAATTTTGTGCATTAAATCGGAATAAGAGTACTTACACGTGAGGTAAATATTTTCCTTATATCTCTTCTCAAACTCTTACTAAGCAACTCAAATTTTTGGATAATTACTCGGCACCCCATATTTATTTTGAAAAAACAACTTATAAATATACCTCCCCCTCCCCATAAGGTGTTTCTGATAACATCAGGCGTATAAGTACCCTTCATTTAAATGCCATTTTTTTAACAAATGCGTATATATATAAATCAAGAAAATTCTTAAATTAAAAACTGCTCATTTTTCTTGAGGTTAAGTTCAATTTTAGATAAAAAAAAAGTAACAGTATATTTATTCTCCTCGACTATTGCGGAGATTATTTATCGAATATAAGGAAACACTTATTGTGCTAACAAATATTGATATAAATCCTATCAAAATCAAAATCATTATGAATAGTAAAATTGATAGAATTTGTTTCTCTTCCATAAGTGTGTAGACACAAAATATCCCAAAATGTAACAAATACAACTTAAAATGAACTCATTTTATTAAGATGCCACTGCAGTTCATGATGAATTCCAGACTTCAAGGCGTATATTAATTCTGCATACGGAAATTGATACATAAATCCTCCATATTTGGAGAAAAAAAGGTCGGTTAAATATTCCACTTAACTTTCGACTTATTTTGCGTAAATGTGATTATGGTCAAAAGCCATGTTGTTTTAGGAAGCATACATTAAATTACATACGTTTAAAAATGTCTAAGTTTTCATGTGGTTTTCATTTATGATTTCCAAATTAAATCTGCAACATTTGTTTTATTCCTTTAATACTTTTATGCTGCAAATCATACCTTATATACACATTTCAAACTTTATTAATTTGTTGGATTTGGTATTAAGAATTACCATTTGCTAAAAAAAAAAGTAGGCCTTTAAATTTTTAAAATTTTTTCTCTCTTTGAAAGATGTTTAAAAGTATTACTGTTTAGCATTTTACTGTTACTTTTTAGCTGTTTAGTATTTATTCGGTTGTTTGGAAAGTAATTTCGTTTTTTTTCCCTACAAAAGATTTAACTGTATTTTTTCTCACTTCAGCCGCATAACCATTATATGTTTTGAGAGCTGAAATAGCACGGCTTGTTTGTGAAAAAAGAACAATTGATTCTACGCAGTAGTTTTGGGTTGGTGCCCTTTCATATTAGAGAGTGAAAAGCAACATTTTCGGCATATTTTCCCTTCTTACTATCGAAAAGGTTAAAGTGCTATTCAAGCAAGAAAAAAATTAGCCTACATATATGAAGATGTAATGACAGTACCCAATATTTAATGTTCTGCTATCATTCCCCAAAATTCCTCTTTTTAAGAAAAATATAATCCATATACTTTTAAATTGAGTGCTTGATTTTAAATACGTGTGTTAATATTGCCAACAAAAACGTATTTTTCAAAGAAAGCTTATGTAAAAAGGAAAAGAAAGCAACACTAAAACATGTTCACTAATTGGGGAAGGAAATAAGTGGATTACAATTCTCTTTAAAATATATTTTTATTTACGTGAAATAGTTGCGAGTTATTGGTATATTTATTTAGTTAAAGACGAAAATTCTTCCGTTTTTTTATATAAAAAAAGTAGCCTTTTAATCTTATTTGCGCTGCAAACATATCCCACTCGAAAGGGAATAAATTTAAAATGTGTAGGGAAGTTATTTAAATGTTACGGAAAAAACTCATTAAATTTTTAATGAATAATCACCCGTTCCATTTATTCCATAAAACATAGAAAAGCAAATACGAGGGAATGACTTTTAGGCTTTGCTTCGAGAAAACGCAAGAAGTTGTTTTATTTATTTTTTGTACGGTTGTTTTGGGCTCTTTGTGTGATTCTAACTCAAAGTTCCCCGCCCACCAGCTATTTTGAATTAGTGTGAACGTAATTTTTATGCTATGGAATTAATATTTTTCTCATCAATAAACTATTGTATCAATTTAAATGCAATGAAACACACTAAAAAAAGTAAAACAAAATGAAAAATTTTACAAAATTCCGTTTTTAACACTAGAATGTTCGGGGTTTCGATTATTCTTAAGCTCCCCGCCGATATCGTTTCGACTCCGGGATATAAAATATATAAAATAATTGTGAAAATTAAATAATTGCTACACTACTGTTCAGTAGTGTTTAATATGAAGACTTTTTAATATTATTTCATGTAATTATCATATATTATACCCCTTAGTATCATAGAAAACTGCAACGAAACAAATCGTTTCATCTTATGAAGTGGAATAAAACAATAATATTCAGGAATATTAATATAAGCAAAATCATAATTTTTGTAAGAATGTGAGTTTTTTCGTCCTCATCGTTTTTATGTAATGTTTTTGTACATTTGCAATGAATACAGTGATATTCAAATTTTCCTGTGCATTTTCCGCACACCGTTTTCGTGCAAGATATACACGCATATTTTAAGTTGTATTTTCCATTAGACTTTTTAATTTCGTACTGTTTGCGTTTTAGTGAATTTTTAATTTCTTTAAATTCAATATTTACCTGATTTTTTAATTTCTTGCACTTGCGTAATTTGGACGTAATAGCAGATAAGCACATGCTATGTAACGGAACACTTAAATACAACGATTTTAGTATAACTGATTCATTTCCACTGTGAACCCAATAACACTGCATTCAAAGTCAAATAAGCGTGCGATTTTACTTCTGGAAGTTTGTTTTTCTAATGGTATCTGCTTAGTGAACTATCTTTTGCTGAACGACAGCTATTTATAACGATAAATTACCTTGGTGTCAAAACTACACCAGCGGACGTTCTAGGTATATTAATTTACAAAATTACTCCTAATTAACCCAGAGCCACAAAGCTTTTTCTGTGTAATCACCATGACAAATGATTAAAAATCACGAAACATTTTCGAAATCCCTGTAAAAATGTGGAAAGGCGAACGAACTAAACATGCACTAGTGTCCAATTGACACCGACGGATATTCTAGTGATAAAGTATTTTTGAACTGTTTTGACGACAATTTTTAATACTTCTTTTGTAGATTGTTTTAAGATTTTTTAAAAAATGCAGGGGGGTTTATTATGAAGTATATAGTTTCAATTCACTATAAATCAAGTACAATGCATGATATTGTATGTTCCTTGTAACAGAGAATAGCATGGGATTAATTAAAGTTTTGTTAGAGACAGTCACAGATATTCTACATGGGAAGCCTTAGTCACACAACACGCATTGCGCCTGTAATTCACTTCCGTCTAAAGGTGTGTTAAGGTATTTGAATCAAGTACATCGACAGCTGTTGTGATTCTCTGCTGCGGCTCCGCTTGATCAACAGGAAGGTGAGGGTTGAATACCTGTCCTTTCGCACCCCCTCCCTCCCACACAGGAAGAAATTACAAAGGGTTAAGTCAGGAGTTATGAATGGCCATTGGGTAATTTCCATGTTGTAGCCCACGACTTGTCCAATCCATCGGAGAGGGAAATGTTAGTTGAGGTAATCTCGCGTTGCCTAACCAGTATGGTGGTGCACAAAGCAATTGGAGAATGAAGTTGTCAATATCATCCTGTAACTTGTGACGGATCTATTCGCGACCCTTCAACTAATCCTCTTGGGAAATCTTTGGGCTATCAATTCGCGTTATTCACAACTAACCCTTCGGAAGAAAACCGCGATATTCAAATTAACTTACTATATACAGTCGAAGTTTTCTAGCTTGAATAGAGAGTAGGAGAGGAAATAAGCCAGAAACTAGTTGAGATTGCTATTGAAGGTATTATATTTGAATAATTATTATCAAGAGATTTATTAGGAGGAAGCTTTAAAGTGACGATAGTTCACCGAGATTAAATTGACATTAGATTAAATCTTTTGATAGGTTACTCATTTTAACTGCATGAATTATACGACAGAATTAGTATATTCCTCAATTAATCTCATGAATACCTAATATCTTAAAAACAATCTTTTCAAATTGATGAAAAGAGATTAAACTTATTTATCAACAATGAGAAACAACTCGGTTAAAAAAAGAGAAATGGTATTGCACAGTCGAAATAATCCATTTAAAAAAGAAGACAAATATTGATAATTTGCCACGACAACCTCTCTTCGAATTTTCCAGAAAGTAAACACCTGTTATTTCGAACTGTATATAAGAGGATTTTATTTTTAAACTACGAATAATTTTCTGCAAA
Organism: Trichonephila inaurata madagascariensis; assembly: GCA_019973955.1. Classification (NCBI taxonomy): domain Eukaryota; kingdom Metazoa; phylum Arthropoda; class Arachnida; order Araneae; family Nephilidae; genus Trichonephila; species Trichonephila inaurata. The sequence goes on along the minus strand of BMAV01008886.1, from coordinate 137,995 downwards.
AATCTTAAATTTGAAAAAAAATTATTTTCTTATTATTTTTAAAAAAAATTACGTTCGAAATATTACTAATGAGTACTTTAATAAAAACCAATGATTTTTATAATGTTTGTCTTTGCATAGATTCTTAAAAACAAACGAATTGAGCTGAAAAGTATGTAGTCATAAAAAGAGAAATACATTATTAAACTAAGAAAATAAATTGGATATATTGTAAGGAGAGTTTATCATATTTTCACTTACGTATTTGCAAAATTGTTTTTGAAAAATAAAACCACAATGTTTTATTCATATTAATTTGCATTATCATTTGAAGCAGAAATGCCTTTATATATTTCCATTTTCTTTTTCTAGTAGTTTAGTATTTGCAAGACTTCTTTTAATACTTTTATATATAATAAATGTTCAAGGCCCTTATTTCAGGCTTTTTTTAAGAAAACAACTTTTATTTTATTACGGAAATAATGTCTTTTACAATGTTCTTATGAAGCGAAAAAATTTTTTATTGCAGTTATGGAACATTAATCCGGCCATCTATTATTTTAAAAATACATGAAGCCTCATATCTTTTTCAAAATCTAACCGTAAAATAGAAACCTAAAACTATTTCATGCTAATGATTTGCATTAGTCTTAAAAAACTAGAGCCGTATTCACGTTTTTTCATTGCATTTGAAATGTTTCAGACTTTGTTTATTTTATCCTATTCAATATAACAAACGTTTGTCGGCTCTACTTTCAATGTTTTTCTATTAGTAGCATGTTTTTATCATGTATAAATTGTGTTGAAATATATTACAATTCCTTAAGGTATCCAACTACGTTCGAAACCGTGATTTTGCAAAAGCGTATAAATGGATAATATTTATGATATTTAGTGGCACTTAGATTAGAAAATGTATGTAAAATTGTTTTATGAATATTATTACACTAAACAATTATTTAAGTATAATATTTTGACAAAAAAATGAACATTAAATAACCAATTTTCAAAATATTCTCTTTTTGTGAAAAATACTTATATTATAATAATATTTTGCCTATATAAAGCTCAGACCTCTGTACAGAGGCTCAACTAGAATTTTTAAAATATATAACTTAGAAGTGGGTTTATCCATTTTTTACGACAACAAAGGGGAGAAATTTTAAGAAAAAGACGCCGATAATTATTTTAATTGGTGGTAACTCTGAAATTAATGTGAATTTTTCAAAAAAAAATAGTTCAGACTCTCTGGTGAAGTCTTTACTTTATATAAGCACACACAAAATATTATTACAGAAGCATTTTTTATAAAAGGAGAACATTTTGGAAAAGGTTATTCTAAGTTAATTTTTTGCCAAAATATTGTATTTAAATAAATGTTTTTGTCAAAATGTGTCCTTAAACAATTTTATACATGTATTCTAATCTAAGTGACACTAAATATCACGAAAAGTATCCATTTATGCGCTTTTTTAAAATCACGGTTCCGAACGTAGTCGGATACCTTAATAAAATATAAATTATTCCTCGCATTTATAGCAACTGGAAAAAAAATGCGATTATTTATTGCTTTTGAAAATACTTACTTCTGAATGAAAAACATTTATATATATATATATATATATGTTATATTACCCGTATTTTTTAATCTAGTCTCAAATCACATTTAGTGAATGGAAAGGTATTAAAAGATTCTATCTGAAGAAATTACAAGGAAGGGCGTATAAAATGCGTTAAAATTAATACTGAGCAATGGTAAAATAACCAAGATGAACCTGAACTTTTGCCCCCCTCCCCCCTTCTCCTGATTTCCACTTCGCATCATGGTGGTTTTTGATATCCAATTATATTAAATTGACAGAACCAGCCACCCCCGCCACCTTCCGTTGTTTCTTTAGATGAATTTTTCGTAGAATCAGAACTAGAACAGGTGTCGACCACTGACTCGTGGTCACATAAAGTCAGTGAAATATTTAAAAGAAAACCATTGCGATCTGTAATTGCTGCTGAAAAGTGGAAATCAGGAAATGTGCCTTCCCTGAAGGGTCCATCCAAATGTAGAAAATTCTTTCATATCTTTCATTACCTAGATAATCTGCACATTATCTATTACACCTTTTAAACATGTTCATATCAGTATTCTTATTTTTTTCCCTTGTAAATATCTTAAAGTCGCTCTTAAAGATACCTTGGAGAAACCTTGGTAAATATTTTGGATATGCTCATGTAAACAACTTGTCTTCTAGGTACTTTTAAGACACTTTTGTAGATACTATAGAGACGCTTTTGTAGATACATTGGCGATGTTCTTATGGAAATTTGGTCTTGAAGATACTTTAGAGACGGTTTTGTAAATGCTTTGGAGACGCTTTATTGTAGATACTTTGGAGGCGCTTTATTGTAGATACTTTAGGGACGCTTTATTGTAGATACTTTAGGGACGCTTTATTGTAGATACTTTTGGAGGCACTTTTGTAGATACTTTGGAGGCACTTTTGTAGATAATTTGAAGGCGCTTTTGTAGATACTTTAGAGACGCTTTTGTAGATACCTTAGAAATGTTTTTGTAGATATTTTGGAGACATTCCTGTGTAGAAACTTCGGAGACACTCTTGTAGTACTTTGGTTTATAGATATAATTAGGAGAAACTCTTGTAGAAACATTGGTGATGTTCTTGTGGAAATTTGGTCTTGGAGATACTTTAGATATGCTTTTTTGTAGATACATTGAAGACGTTTTATTGTATATACTTTGGAGGTGCTTTAGTAAAGACTATGAAGACGCTTTTGTAGATATTTTGGAG
>BMAV01008886.1:81850-127146 GCA_019973955.1 Trichonephila inaurata madagascariensis | reverse complement strand
TTTTAAGAAAAAAAAAAGGCTAAAATTAAAAAGAGACAAATAAATTATTACTACCAAAATGGGTAAAAATTTATTGCATAAACCGGGCCCGCTCTGTACAAATGGCAAATGAACAAATTCTCCGTTTTTCAATTTTGAAACATTACTTTGCTATTCTTTTCTGAAATGACCTTCAGGATAAGAGATATTTTAATTTTAATAAAAGTTAGAGCTCTTTATCTTAGTGATTATATGAAATTGCTTAAAAAAAAACAGTTATTATATTCCCATAAAGAACTGTAAATTTTGTAATAAGACAGTGATTGATAAATCTGAACGTTAAAATACCTCTACTGTTATACAGAACATACACAAAAGTTTCAGCAAATTATTTTAAAACAATTTTTGAGCAATATCTGTCCCCGTTTGAGCATTTTCTAAGAAAACACATTTCGAGAAAAACGCATTTTAAAGTTTCACATCTTGCTTGAAGCTGTGGCATCTGCTTTTACTAAAACACTTGTAGTTTTTGTTCTAGTGAATGGAAAATAATAAACTTGGTATTTTTATAAAGCTTATAAAATGTCCCATAAAATAAAATCATTAAAAAAATATATCAATGTTTGGCAAAATTCGCAATTTTAGTGTAGTCGAATACCTTAGGAACTGAATGATTAAAATCATGTCAAATTGAAAATCACAGAATATACCCCTGATTTTTCAAAATGAAACCAGAGTGGAACAAGCACTAGGTACGCAATCAAATTTTTATTTAGCTTTTTATTTAACCATAATAAAGGGAAATGCTTATATTTTATGTTGTCTTTTTCTTATTTTTATAATTATGTTTAAAAATACATAACATGTACAATTTTAATTCTTTTTTTTTTTATTTTTGTGGAAAAAATAGTTATATTTTATATTGTTTATTTTTATGTTAAGAATTGTCTTTTATATAATGACGCAAAATTAATATATAATAAAACTATAAGTAATCTTAATCATTGACTTCTATTCTCTAATTCTGCGTATATTGTGATGGGAATCGAATTGTTTCAAAAATGTCGTACTGTGTGGCATGCTGAGTCCTATTATAGATTGGCTTGGCACGCCACAGCTAAAAAGATGCCGACTCCTGGTTTAAATATTACTCCTATGCCCTTCGAGCTCGTAAACCTATTATTAATCCGTGACTAATCATTACGGAGGTAAGCCCCATGTGTGCTTAAAACTAGAAAAGAGTAATAAATACATCTTCACTGATTAATTTTATATTTATGTAAGACATGGAATAAACACAAAGGTATTGGCGATAGACTTCTCAACCATGGTTAAGGGTTGAGAATGACATCTTAGCTAGCTCTTCTCTCTCCATAATTCCATGCGAGAGAAAACTTTAAACCTGGAGAAATTTAAGGCATCCGACTACTTTCAGAACTGTTGTTTTGCAATAGCATGTAAATGGATAGTTTTTATGATATTTAGTGTCACTTAGATTAGAATACATGTATAAAATTTTTTTATAAGAATGTTATTTCAGTAAAAAATTATTTAAATGCAAGATTTTGACAAAAAATGTTGAATTAATGACATATTTTCAAAACATTATCCTTTTATGGAAAATGCTTCTGTAATAATAATATTTTGATTATATATAGTTCAGATCTCTGTACAGAATCTGAACTGATTGTAGACATATATAACTAAAAAGGAGATTTATCGGTATTTTATTACAATAGAGTGGAGAAATTTTAAGAAAAAAACATCGATAATTATTTCAATTGGTAGTAACTTTGAAAATAATATGAATTTTTCAAAAATCCTAGTTCAGGCCCTCCGGAGAAATCTCTTTGCTTTATATAATCAAAATATTATTATTATAGAAGCATTTTTCATCAAAGGAGAATGTTTTGAAAATAGGTAATTCTTTCATTTTTTTGCCAAAATATTGCATTTATAATTAATTTTTTTATTCTAATAATATTCTTAAAGCAATTTTATACATATATTCTAATAATATTCTTAAAGCAATTTTATACATATATTCTAATCCAAATGACACTAAATGTCATTTAAATTGTCCATTTATACGCTTTTTTAAAATCTCAGTTCCGAACATAGTCGGATACCTTAACGAGTATCAGACTCTTTTATAAGCCGAATCATTAGTAGTATAAAGATTCGAAGTCATGACTCGAAAGAAACAACGCCGCTTCGATTTTGGAACCATGATCGTCCGACTACTGTGACCATAATATATCTTGAGAAATCGAGGGAATCATCTTTGTCACGTGATCGTGTTAAAAGATTATGAGGGATGTCTTCCTGCAGTTAGTGATGCAACTACTGGGATCGAAGACATAATAATTGTATTGTAAAGATATTCCAGTGCCTAGGTGTTAAATTCTTGTCAGTGATTTATCACCGAATATTAACTGCATGCCAGAAATCAGTCACCAAAGATTTTACGAGGCAAATCATTTGATAGCCACCTGAAAGGAATAGGCTTAATTCATGTGACGTCATAGTCACGTCATAGTTGCAATCACGCGCTTTCGACCAATCAGTTCATATGCTTCACTGTTGTAAACTGTTCATTTCCGTGAAGAAACACTTTCTTTGATAAAGAACATATTTTTCAACAATAACGCATATACATCACAAGGTACGTGTATAATATAATATACCGTAAAATCCGGCGTATAACGCGCACTTTGAACACAAAAAATAAGATCGAAACTTAAGGGTGCGCGTTATACGCCGGGTATTAAAACAATAGCTTTAAAAATAGCAAAAAATATGAACATAAAAAAAACTTTTCTTCTTCGTGTATCGAAACACTGTTGATTTAAAAGAAACGACTTGCCTTACGAACTAAAAGAGTTGTAGTTCTAGAAGCATACTATTTTTTCAAAAGTTTGAGATAATACCTCGAATAAATGATTTCAAAACATAAAAGCAATGTATACTAATATTTCAGATTTCTTCGTTAAAAATGGGGAGCGCGTTTTACGGCGAATATACCTAAAAATTTTAAAAAAATCAGCTTGAATGTATAGGTGCGCGTTATACACCGGATTTTACGGTATATATATATATATATATATATTAATTTTAAAATCTTTTTGAAGATAATCTTAATACTTAAACATCTTTACCTTTTTATCAAATTTGAAATTTTATATAAGTTTTACAAGTAGAACAACCACTAGTCTAATGTTAGTTTTGCATTCAGTGACGAACACGCGATTGTATTTATTATGAGATCGTCATGAATTTAGTCCATTCATAGACATTTTCAGGCGCAAAACAAAGATCTTTTGAAATTTGCCAATGGTATGGAGTAATTACGTGAAGTACAGATATTCCTTTAACATTATATTATTTGATATTTTGCAGCGTGCATTACTTTTTCATCCGAGTCCGAATTTTTCTGTTGCATTTCATTTTCTTGGAAAAAAACACTTTTTTTATATTATCTTTTTTTTAAAAAAAAATCTATTTTTATCCTCGTTGCAGGTGGCATGGATAAAGATGGACACTCAAACCCTTCTCACCATTCACAAGCACGTCATCACACGAGACAAAAGGATACGTGTCACGAACAATAACTTGCAGTGGAATCTGCACATCAGCAAAGTGGAAGAAAAGGACAAAGGATATTACATGTGTCAAATAAATACAGAGCCTATGGTGAGCCAATTAGGATACCTAGACGTAATGGGTAAGTACTCGATTCATTTGAAAGCTAAAATTGTTTTTTCTGTTCCCTCTCTGTTGCAGATTCAAAATTACTATTTACTAAGGGGGAAGAAATTAAAGGGTTAATACAGCGCTTCTCAAACTGTGGGGAGCACCCCCCTTGGGGACGTGACGACTTTACAAGGGGGGCGCGAGCATATTGAAAAGTGAAAAAAAAAAGATTATTTTTCAAAAAATTATTAATTTACTGAAAGTAAACAAACAAAATATATTCTGGTATAATAAGTAATAAAATACACATTTACACGAATATATTACACTTATAAATGTGCCAATGCTATACAATGTGCTTTATAATTAATTTAACAATACTAAGTTAAGAGCAAGTTTAATAATTACCAGTGACCCCATGGGATCGTCATATATAAAATTATATACAAAAAATTAACACTTATCTTTATAATGTGTACGATTTATAATAAATCCCTTAATTGCGAATTAAAAGTTATGCGATTCGCTTCCCAATGCCAACCATTTCCACGTAGGCGCGCGTGTGATGTATAGTGGGGGGGGGGGCGGAATAAAGAAGCAAAAATATTCTGAAATAAGTAAATTCTTCGCAAACATTTTCAAGGTCATTTTATTGCATTCAAAAGCCTTCCGAATAATTTTATGGATAGCAATCCAGAGAAAAGATTGTTCTTCGAAAAGACGTATATATACTTCCGGGGAAATTAACGTTTCGGCTGGACGAGACGTTTATATACGTCGGTGGCACTTAAGAGGTTAAGGTCGTATCGTAGTTTTAGCGTCGAAGTATAAGTCCTCTCCCCCCCCCCCCCCCGCCCCCCCCCCCCCCCACCGCGCGCGATGAAAATCATGATTGAATATTTGTTCGCGAATATTGAAACTTTGAAAAGCACTGGGCTAACAGAAGGAATTTTTTATTGCAATAATCCATGAAGTAACTCAGAAAGAAAATATTATTATTATTATTACGATTAGCCACCAAGTATTAGATTTTAGTTGCCAATAAAGTGTCTTACCTGACCACTTTTCAATGTAATATCGTGCAGCATTTGTTAATGGCCGCTTAAAAATTAATTTTTCCTTGCTGACGCTATTGTGGAAGGCGCACAGTCAATTCATCCCTTAATTCAATCCAATCCAACATATATTCATATATTAGGTCTATTGCAAAATCATGTCCTTTTCAGGACAAGAATGGTTGAAAACGATATATTTATATTAACACGTTACTCCTTTGAGTACCATATAACCAATGGTGGATACAGACTACGTATAGGGCAATTCCAATGTAACCTCATGAAGATACATAGCTTAATTAGGTATACCACCAGTATAAAGAGCACAAGAAACATTATAATGTAGATTTTCTTTTATGGAGTTTGTATGAAATTACAAAAGTTATAAGTTACAAAATCCCTGGGTCATATAGGAAAGTTAGAATTAAAATTACAAACCTTTGCGAAATTTCTCGAAATATTCCTTGGAACAAAAAGTTTTCCCACGTGTATTACATAAGTGCATTGCCATTTTTGTTCCATTTCTTTATTTTCTTCATCACAAATAGATAAATCGGTATTAGAGTCACTGTCGTAGTCATCGATTTTCGGCAAATATTCTCAATCAGTATCACTGTCTTTGAATCCAACGATGATGCCATATTGTCAAGAAAAAGTATAAAAATAAATGACAAAAATAGTTGAACAAGCTTTAGAAAGCGAAACAAAGCGCAAACGAACGAGCGCCTTACTCAGACTCAAAAGGAAAAATGAAATAATGAAATGTGCGTCGTAACGTCAAGGTCAGTACCCCCAGAAATCTGAAGGCTGCGGTAGTCCAGTGGTCAAGGTATCGGATCATGACAAGCATGTCATGTGAGTTCGAGCCCAGTGCCACTAAAGACCCTCCATGTAGGGCAGCGATGCACGTTAAATCTGCCGAGAGCTGAAACGTCCTCCCGTTGGTGTGGTGTGGTAGTTAGGAGAATGGATACCAGCTCAGGTGTCGTCCTCGTCACTTGACCATGATTCAAAATTACGAGGTCCGTTGCCAAAGCCCTCGTGTAGCTGAACAGTGCGATGTTAATATTTACTCACTCACCCCAGACATCTGGGAATAGTTGAAAGCGCAGTCTGTGTGTGGTACGTAAGGCGCTAAAGACGGTATGCTGTAAAAGCTATATATCCCGCTGAATATTCAAGAGGGATTGAGTGTTTATTAACGTCGCAGTATAAAGCAACAAGATGAATGTTGGCGGTGAACCTCGCAATTTTGAACCAATGATGAAAATCCCCGTACATGTTTTTAAAATATTCAACGCTTTGATGACTGGAAATGTGAATTCTCGTCATTTATCTTTCAGCTGTTGGGGACGAATGATAGAAATTCACGTCACTTGCTGAGTGAGTTAATATTTTATTTACATCAAACTATAAGGCAACACGAGGGATATTGGTGATAGATCTCGTAGTTTTGAACCATGGTCAATTGACGAGGATAATACTTGGGCTACCTCACCGAACTTCTACACCGTGCCAACAGGAGGACTTTAAGAGTCGACAGGTTTAACATGCAACAGCCCCTCTACAAAGAGGATCTTCAGTGGCATTATGGCTCAAACTCATGTCATGCTAACCCCGAATCCGAGACCATGACTACTAAGCTACAATGGTCACCCGTGCTGAAACTGGAGTTTGGTCGTCATGGCTACAAGAATAATTCAACGTTATGATGACTAAAATAGGGTCCAACCACAGACTTTAAAAATATTGTCATTATTTCAGAGTCTCCAAAACAGTTCGGCGCACGCCCTGGGGGGCGTGATAACTCTACGAGCATATTAAAAAGTGGAAAACAAAGACTATTTTAAAAGAATTATTAATTTACTGAAACTAAACAAACAAAATACATTCTGACATAATAAAAAACAAAATTAACATTTACACTGATATAATATACATATAAATGTATCGGTACTCCACAATGTATTTTTTTTCAATTCCTACTATTAGCTCACACTCTCCATATATTTATTTATTTATCTTCGTGGAATTTTTAATCGTTAATAAAATACATTTTAAAGCGCTCAATTGAGCTGAAATTTTATATACATGATTATTTTGGATGACAATTCAGTAATTTAATTACAATTAATAAAAATTAATTGATTAAAACTAATTATTCAGTCATGTTGGCATCATTTTTGGCGACTTAGCGACCATTTTGGCGACTTGTGTCAAAACTTGTAAAGGTCTTTTTCTCACATTTTAAAGCATTCAGTTGAATTGAAATTTTATACACACGATTGTTTTGGGTAAAAATACGATAATTTAGTTATAATTAATTAAAATTAATTGACTGAAACTAATTATTTAAAGAATTACCTATACAACCACTTTGGTTTCATTTTTAGCGACTTGGGTCAAAACTTTAAAAGATTACTTTTTCTCACTTTTAAAGCATTTAGTTGAAATGAAATTTTATATACACGGTTGCTTTTTACGACAATACGATATTTGAATGATAATTAATAAAAATTAATTACCACTTAATGTTGTGATTCTGTCCTATGTATATACATAGTTATATTAATTGTATTTATTTAATAAAAAGTAGCTAAAATAAAATTTTTCGTTGTTGATCTAAGCAGGAATTGACTTAATTTTATATATATATATATTACTTGTTAAATTAATTATAAACAATACTAAATTATAAACAAGTTTAATAATTGTCAGTGACCCACCCGATGGGCTTCTCATGTATAAAATTAAAAAAAATTAACAGTTACCTTGATAATTTGTACGGTTTATAAATAACCCCTTATCTGCCGATTAAAAGTTACGTGATTTGCTCCCCAATGCCTCTGTTTTCCTCGTAGGCGCATATATGTGACGTATTGGAAGAGAGGGAGAAAAGGAAAAATAAGGAAATCCTTTGATATAAGTAAATCCTTCGCAAATACTGTCAAGGTCCTTTTATTGCATTCAAAGTCTTTGGAATAATTTTATGGATAGCAGTGTACAGAAAAGATCGTACTTCGGAAAGATGTATATATACGTCCGGGGTATTTAACGCAACGGTTGAGAGAGACGTATGTATACGCCGGTGGCACTTAAGAGGTTAAAGTCGTATTGTTGCTTTAGCATTAAAATATAGTTCTATTGAATTCACTGCATTTTTCTCTGTATGGAAGTGGGCCGCGATGAAAATTAGGATTGAATATTCGGTCGCAAATATTGAAAGTTTGAGAAGCACACTGCATTACTTTCATTATTTTTCCTCTTACAAGGGAAGGGCATGACTAAGGTAATTCATTTGGGGTTGTGAGACTTGGTGTAATAGTAGTACTCCCTTAGGGTGTTCAACCCTCAATGTAATTCCACTGAATGGCCAGTCAATTCGGAGAAAAAAGCCTTCGAAACACATGCTTAGTTTTTATACAATTAAGCTTTAATTTCCTCCAGCGATTCTGTAGCCTGGTTGGCAAATCGTCGGCATACTATGCGCGAGGTCAGGGTTCGATTCATCGATCAACTTTTTTTTTTCATTTCATTAAATTATTTTTAAAATTAGATAAACTTATGAAAGGTTATTTCATATTAAATGATATTTTATGGTATTTATAAAGTAAAAAAAATACTGTAAAAAATTGTATAAATATTTATATTAAATTATATAAATTTATTTTTATATTAATAAATGATATTTATAATAAAATATATAATAAATATTATAAATGATATTATACATAAAAATTTGTTACAAATAGTTTTGTAATGTGAAATACAATATACTATAAATGAAATATTATATATAATATAAAATACTTTTCAAGTATATTATTATTAAGTTAATTATTTTATAATTAATATAATAAAAATATGCCTTTTTTATATATTATTAATTTAATTATTTTATAATTTTATAAAATATTTAAAAAGTCCTTTTTTAAATAAATTTAAATAATTTTAATAAATTTATTTAAAAAATTTCAATAATAAATTAATAATAGTTTCAATAATAAATAATCATTTTAAAAATAAATTAATAATAATTTTAATAATAAATTAATAAAAATTCTTATTAATAATAATTCTTATTAATTTCAATTATCAATAATTTCAATTATCTATAATTTTAATTATCTATAATTTTAATTATCTATAATTTTAATTATTAGTAATTTTAATAAATAAGTATTTTAAATAATTTTAATTAATAATTATTTAAATATTTTTATTAATAATAATTTTAAATTAATAATTATTTTAAATAATTAATTAATATCTATTTAAATATTTTTTGTTAATAATAAAATTTTTAATATTTTTAATTAACACAATAATTTTAAATAATAAATTTATTTAATTTTTTTACTTTATAAAATACAAAATAATTACAAAAAATATCATTTACTATTTAATAAACCTTTCATAAATAAATTTATTTAATTTTAAAAATAATTAAATGAAATGAGAAAAAAAGTTGATCGATGAATCGAACCCTGACCTCGCACATAGTATGCAGATGATTTGCCAACCAAGCTACAGGATCATTGGATGAAATTAAAATTTAATTGTATACAAGCTAAGCAGGAGTTTCGAAGGCTTTTTTTTTCGAATTCATTGGCCATTCGGCGGAATTACACACATTGAGGGTTGAACACCCAAAAGGAGTACTACTATTACACCAAGTCTCGACCCCAAATGAATTTTCTTTGTCGTTCCCTACCCTCGTTAGATTTATAGAAAACAGTGAGCAGAAAAATATATTTAATTTCATCATCGTTGTCCGTATTTTACTCCGAGTGAGTGAGAGTTATTATAGTCTCACTATAAAGCAACACGAGGGCTACTGGCAAAGTACCCAAGTGAACCGAGCTTAGAAGAATTTAAAGCAAGGGTTGGCATTTTTTCAATCGATCGCGTTCTACCAGTACACCACAGAAACATTTTGGGGTGACCGCCTGAAGATTAGCAGTTAGTAAATGTATACCGAAATATTCTAGATTGGCTGACAGTATGCAGATTAAGTCTTTTATTGACTATAACTGTGAAGAGCATCAACTTTAGACAAAAAAAATTTTAATTTTTCAATGTATCTTGGATTGTTTCGTAACAAATGCATCATCTGATATTATTATTTTTGTGACTATAATTATTATGTTTGTGTATCTTGCCTTTTGCTTTAAACGTGATCTTAAAAGTGTAAGACTATTTTGTTGTAGTTATGTAGGTAAATACATATTTCGCATTTAATATTAAGTTATAATAAATATTGTAAAACTTTTTCTTTTTCCGCAACACCTTGAAAAAATTAGTAGTCCATACTCTGGAAAATTTACCCGCCCCTGGTCTAGAGCTACAGACTGATCCCCCAGGAAACAACCAACCCCATGTCCAGTCCTTATCCAATACTTGACAAGGACAAAAGCTTGAGCTGGCACCTCCCTCCAAATTACCACAATGCCAACATGAGAAAATTGAGCCTCGATAGATTTAACGTGTATCGGCCTCCTCTACACGGAGGATCTTCAATGGCACCAGGACTCGACACCGGAAACGCCAGCCACGAGTTCGTGACCATAACCACTAGGCTACCACGGCATTATTTTATCCCAAGAATCCCAACTTATCAAAAACAAAGTGTCAAATTGTGATAACCCATGGGGTGTGGGTATCATCTCTTCTTCCACGTGACCTAAGTTTGAGGGGATAAAAGATTGATCACTCAGAGATTCCATACTAAAATTAGTTTATTGTTATCTCAATTTATATTCAGCAAAGCAACACAAGTCTAGGAGGCTTTTGATCAGGAGTGATGAGACATAAACCATAATTCTAACAAATGGTGCAATAAACCACCTAATCTATATTTATAGATGATTTGCTGACTTTACTAGAATCCACTCTAGTATTAAAGTTTAATCTAATCTTTCTTACCGCTAATCCACAGCAAACAGCTACAAGTCCTTATATCATCAATATAATCCTTGATCGAACTTGCTCCAGCAAATGGACGATCTTCTGGCTTCGAACTCACTTAGAACTCTACTTCTTAGAATTTCGCTCTAGCACTATTAGACCTCCTCATAGAACTCCACGCGAATATTAAAGCTCCAGTATGTACACAATTCCTAATCTGCATAATCACGTTCTCTTCTTGAGTTAATTAGATTGATTGATTGAATATTAACGTCGCACTGTACAGCTACTCGAGGGCTTTTGGAGGCGGACCACGTAATTTTGAACCATGGTCAAGTGACATGGATGACACCTGAGCTGGCACCCCCTCTCCTAACTACCACACCACACCAACGGGGGGACGTTTCAGCTCTCGACAGATTTAACGTGCATCGCTGCCCTACACGGTGGGTCTTTAGTGGTACTGGGCTCGAACTCGTGACAAAGCAAGTCACGATCAAGACCTATACCACTCGGCTACCGCGGCCTTGAGTTAATTAGAAAGAATTGCCATTTTGGCCCCATAGATTTCCCAAGAGGTTTTAATAGAAGACGCAATAAATCCCCGTCAAAAAATCTTTTTAAAATATTTCAAATACATAATTTTTTTTTACTAAAAGTAAACTTTTGGAAGCTTGCTATAGTTTTCGGATCAGGTTCAAAAGAACTTCATAATTTTTCCCTCTACAATGAAATATTAGCTATTTTACATTGACATATATAATTTGACCTTCGATAAGGCCTGCCTAGTTCGAATAAAATCGAAGGTAATAACCTACACCCTTAAGAATGGAAGACAGAAGAGGCAATATTTCTCTTCGGCATTAGAAAAGTTGTCCCCGGTCCTATTGGACGAAATCCCTCGCTAAGGCAAAGCTTAACAGAAGAGCTCAGAAAGATTAAATAAATAATATTGATCGGTGGATCATGGATTATGTTGAACCTTATGAATGATTCTAGGCTCAGATCCAAGTTCTTAATCGATATCAGACCAACCGAAGACTTTTCTACTTTGGTTTCAGTTGGAGTTTTGTAAATGAACTTTTATTTACAAAAATCAATTATAAAAACAAATTAAATTAACTTTATATATACATTTGTAAAATAACTAAAATGTGAATTTAATGCTGTATTGTATTTTTGCACTTAAAGTATCCGACTACGTTCGGAACCGGGATTTTGCAAAAGCGCATAAATGGATCATTTTCATGATATTTAGTGTCACTTAGATTAGACTACATGTATAAAATTGTTTTAAGGACACACATTTTGATAAAAAAAAATTATTTAAATACAATATTTTGGCAAAAAATTAACCTAGAATAATCTTTTTTCAAAATGCTCTCCTTTTGCGAAAAATGCTTCTATTATAATAATATTTTGCCTGTATTCAGCTCAGACCTCTGTACAGAGGTTCAACTAGAATTTTTGAAACGCATAACTTGGAAGTTGGTTTATCCATGTTTTACGAAAACTGAAGGGAGAAATTTTAAGAAAATACTCCGATAATTATTTCAAATGGTTGTAACTCTGAAAATAATGGGAATTTTTCAAAAATCATAGTTGAGCCTCTGTAGAGAGGTCTGAGCTATATACAGGCAAAATATTAATACAATAGAAGCATTTTTTTTACAAAAGGAGATTTGGAAAAAAGGTTATTCTAAGTTAATTTTTTGACAAAATATTGTATTTAAATAAATTTTTTTTGTCATAATGTCCTTAAAACAATTTTATACATGTATTCTAATCTAAGGGACACTAAATATCATGAAAATTATCCATTTATGCGCTTTTTTAAAATCATGTCTCCGAACGTAGTCGGATACCTTAAAGTATGTGACTACCAAAAATTCGCCATTTTGGTGAAAATTTTCGAAATTTCTTTTATGTTTTTATTTAATAGCCCATACATTTAAGATTCCAAAAATGCTCTATTTTTGTTTCTGCGATATTTAGAAGCAAAGTTATAGCATAATTAGTAAACTTGAAATGGAGTTTATAAAACTGGAAGCAGATCCCTACACAAAATACTTTTTTAAGATATTGAATTGAAATTTTCAGAACATGTTTTATTTCGTTCTATCTGTGTTTTGAATCAAAATCTAATCCCTGTGAATATATTTATGTACTTTATTTCTTTTTTATGAAAATAAGTCATTAATTTCTTAAAAAATTGAGTTTTTGCATAAAATGTGGCATATTAAAAACAATTTTCGAAGGTATTACAAATTTTTTAAATCTTAACACATACAACGATGTTTTTTATGCACTGAATAAATATTATTTGAGTATATTAATTAGAATTTTCAATACAAGGTTTACCGTAACTGCAATTTTTCACAAAAATTTCACTCAAAATTCCCAATATATCCAAACTTATTTTTGATTTTGAGGAAATTTTATTTGAGTTCCTAGTTTTATGCCCCATTTTAAATTTTAAAAAAGTGTTTATTTGATTAAAAATTCATATATTTCAGAAACTGTTCTTCAAAGGTAGTCATTTTATAAGGAAAGGAAACTTATTTCCTTGGGAATTTTCATTAAAATGGAAATTTCAAAATTTCTGTGATGATAAAAAATATCTAACAGATTATTTTATTTTAATAAAGGAGGTAAGTTAAAAATGAAGTAAATTAAATATTTTTTGAAGGCTGATTGTTTATTGGTCTTTCTTTCTAAAACAACATGAGTGGTAAGGAACCATCTGATTTTTTAATTTAAGTCAAAAATGACACCCGAGAGGTGTCAACCCCATTGTCTCAACTTCCCCACCACGTCAAAGTGAGAAAGTTGAACTCTGACAGATTTAATGCGTTCAACAGTCTCTCAGCACAAACAGTTCTAAATGGCAGGGCTTGAATCATGCCTCAACAAAAACAGAACCAACCACAAGGCTGCTACTATGACCCCTCGATCACCGTGGCCGATAATTTTTATGAGAATAAATCGTTCGTTTGAAATACCAGGTAACCCATAGCATTTGAAAATTTAATAATTAAAAGAATAATGTAAATGGAGAGATAAAAATTGACACATATGCTTGAAAAGAAGTTTCAGAGAAACAAAAAAAAGTGCAATGGTCTACAAATGTCTCTTTGTATAACAAAAGCAATAATTAGCAGAACAATTTTTTAGCAATAAATGATGTTTTTCATAACAAATGTTCAACATGCTGGCCGTCATTCATGAACAATACCCGTAAAATAGAGAACGTTAAGAACAGTACTCTACAACAGCAGTTATTGAACTTTCGATCGCCCTTCCCCCCCCCCCTTTATGTATTAGTCTGGCATCGCGGACCCCCAAGATTTTAAACACCCTTTCTGACTCCCAACACATGGCTGCGTGATGTATTAATACTCAATAATCCTGTCACTACTATTTATTCAGACTTTAATTCTTTTTTTCCCTTTAAGAAAACAATCCAAGTCTTATTTTAAAATATTAGTAAAACTCTAATTTCAAATAAATAAATAATGCACTTAACAGTATTGATTAAAAAAATTTTACGAGAATGGTGTTGTTGCATATTTCTTTTACAAGTACTTATATATCAAGTGTTATATTTGAAAACTGCAGTCTCAATTCCGGTTCTACACTTTTCTGTAGCTTTTAAGATAAAAAAGAGCTGAAAATGCTCTTTCACAAAAACAAGTAGTTTTGACGGTATCAGAAATTGATTGGAATACATGATATAGTAAAGTTTTTTCATTGGGGGCAATTTAGTGATTTAGTTTAGAAAGATACGTCTTCCTATTTTTTCAAGAGGTCTTTCGGAGTCTGTAAAAGGGGGAAATCTTAACATTATCTCCGAGGACCCCCTATAAAGGAGTGATGGATCCCCGAAGGGTCACAGACCACAGTTTAAGAACAGCTACTCTACAACATATCTGCAAGTTATGGTGAGAAATTGTCGTATGTTGTCTTTTAGTATCCCGAATGAGTTCGGATGATCACGGTAGACTTTCGACTTCAAGTAACCCTACAACCAATAATCTCTCGGATTGAGGTCTGGGGACCTCGGAGGCCAAACGTGTTGGAAGAGGAGAGTTTAACACACGCAAGAGATCTTTCATAGATGTAGCAACCTGGGGGGAGTGCCATCCTGCGCAAAAGTCATACCTTCCAGCATGTGTTTATCAGCTGGGATATTCTGTAACATATCAGGGTATCGGGCACCCGTCACGCTAACAGTTTGCAAAGTAGAACCATGCCTTTCCTCAAAAAAAAAAAAGGATTCGATCATGACTAACGTGGGTGAAGGACTACCATTTTTTGCATTTTTTTTTCCCTTTGATTTTAATGAAACCCCATGCCATTCTAAGCATGTTTGTTGGTTTTACCTCTCTACGTCAATGCTTCCTAAACTTTTAATATCTGCGACCCAATTTTCAATCATAATTTTCTCCCCCCCCCCCCCGTTTTCTCCATACAATAGCAATGTATTGAATTCAATAATAATGTACTTTGACATAAAGCTGCAATACGACTTTAATTATAAACCGTTCAAATTATCAAGTATTAAGTTTAAGTTTAAATCAAGTAAGTATTAAGTTTTGTATATAATTTTATATATGACACACACACACAAGCCTAAACGGTGACTTGTAATTATTTAACTTGCTTTTAACTTAGTACTGTTAAATAAATTACAAAATACATTGGCGCAGTTTTGTTACATTTATAAGTGTATTATATCGATGCAAATGTGTTTTATTTTTTATTATGTCATAATGCACTTTGTTTACTTTCATTAAATTAATAATTTTTTTAGGTAATCTCTTATTTTCAACTTTTGATGTGCTCGCGTTCCCCATGTAGGTTTGCCACTTCCCCCTTCCTTCCCCCCCCCTTTCCTTCCCCACGGGGAAGCACCTCATAGTTTGGGAAACAATGCTCTACGTACATTATTGAAGTTTCGATTGTTAACGGACATTTAGGTCACCTGGTATAGTAATTTAAATAATTTTTTGAAACTTCATTAAGAAAGCATTTTTGGTAACGATAATAATCTCCAAACAATCTTTTTAATATTTCTATGTAATTTTAACTATGTAGTTTTTAATATTTCTATTTCTTTAATATTTCTATGTAATGAGTCATGTTTCTCCTTTTTTACTCTTTTTTTATTTACTTGACTGTTTCATGTTTCATTACATAATATATATTTTACCTAAATTAAATGTACAAAAAATTAATTATTCAACAACAAAACATTAAGTTACAGGAAATTTGAATTGATACTATTTTCTTTGGAACATTCTTCACTCTGTGGTAGCCAAACTTATTTCAATTAGATACCTTATAATAGATTAGATAAAAATAATTTTCAAACAAACTTCAGAATTCTATTTTAGAAAACGTTGATATTCAAAATATTTGTAGTAATTTTCTTCGATTTTAACTATTTCAATTTGTTTCTTCTAGATTTTTACCTTTGAATTTTTGAAATTTACAGATTACTTGTATTTTTTTTACCATGTTAAAAGACTATTTTATTTCACTGGGCATGTTTGAAAAATACCAAAAATATACCGTTCTCAGTCCCACAATAACATCCTTGTCGAAACACTAAACAGAATTCAGAATACTTGTAGTGCATGACGAACCTCCATCTTATTTCTTTTGGTTGTTCGAAGTTTTTTCAGTTATAATCTATGTAATGTGTTCTGCATTTTCTTTGCTTAAATCTCTTCAACTTATTCTTTAAATCATTTCAAGTAATTTTCAATTTTTTTATATAGAATCATTTATTTTTTCTTATATTCAAATAATAACAAAGTCTTATTTTTTTGTTTTTATAACAAAAAAATCATCAAGATTTTTTTTTTTTTTTTTTGATATTTTTTTTTTTTTTTTATTTATGACAAAGTATTCTATCAAAACTAATATGGCAAGTATTTACAGGGTTAAAATTTCAACTAAAATTTTCATTCCCAGAAAATTTTAGAATTAAAACTCTACATTTAACATTTCAATATCATTTTTACTACTTATATTTGTAATCTTAATCTTGCTAAGCACAGAAAAATACTAAATTTCAAATAATTTAAGATTTATACTCAACATTTTCATCATACTACCATTAGGAATTTTTGTAATTTATACGCACACAGTACAAATGTCCCAATTATACATGTGTGTAAATTTCTTATTGAAATCACCCAAAGAGCGTTTTTGAATGATTACAGTTAAATTTGGTCTTCCCTCCTCCAAAACATCGCACTACCTTTATCTCATTAATTACTGACTTGACGAGAGTAGCAAATTAAATTTAGCTGTGAGCTAATGTAATATTGTATAATCCACCGGACCTGACCGATTGCCCTGCTAACATTAAATCGTGCAATTCCGCAGAATTTTCGAGAATTTTCAAAATTATTTGAGAAGCTGGGGGCTTTTGCATTGTAAAGAATACCGCTTTTGTCTGTCACAGGCTTCGCGCGTTTTGTTTTAACTGTTTGTGCATTTGTGCAAATTTTGCAATCTATGCATCTTAAGTAATGTATCGCCAAACAAACAGAAGCATAAAGTCATTCTAAATAAAAACAACTGTGAAACTAATAGTTCGGGAATCCTTTACAAAGGAAAAAACAGATGTCTAATAAAGAAATGGCATTGTAGTGTCATGAATTTTGAGTAATTAATGCTTAAGTTTATCTTAAATTAGTGTAAATAATTTATATCTGGATGTTTAATACATTAATATTACTTTGTTTCATTTATTTTATGATAAAAATTGTAATATTTGCAAGCAACACCATCCCTTGCATCATAATGGAGTTTCAATTGAAATTTGACAGCCATATGGACTCTTCTGGAAATTACTGGAAAAAACTATAACAGCACGAAAGTGGATTTTCCGAGAAAGCGCTCGAAAGTAGCCCCTCAGACTATAAATTGCAGTTGCTGGCTGAAACTGGGTCAGTATTGCTTCGGCTGTTAAAGTGGACGAAAGGTTTCTTGAGAATATTCTTTAACATAACGTACTTGTATTTATAGCCACAGATAGTTTGGTCTGAGTGATGTAGATGGGGGTTGATTTGAGTTGAGTTTGGTGTTTTATGGCGCAAGAGCCAGTTTTGGCTATACTGCGCCAAACATTCATAGGGCTGTGGTCTGGACAGGAAAAGAAGAAATTGGATGACAAGGTGGAGGGTCGAAAATAGAGAAGGTTCACTGCGGTACCCCGGGGTCGTGACACCCGTGTTTACCAAAGATAGTAAACCCCTTGGGAAAAGGAAAAGATCACTAGGGTACCTCGGGATTGATGTAGATGGGGTGAAAACTTTCTGAGATTTATAGTGCAAATGTGAGATTTATAGTGCAATATCCTGTATTTTAAGGATTGCTTTTCCACAATAAATTTTCATAACTCTTAAAGAATTGTTTTGCTCTTTGAGACTAATAGCATAAAAAATCCACGAGCCCCGATCAATGCAACAATATATTATACAAGGTGGTGTAAAAGTTCCTGATATGTTTGAAAATTAAATATAAAATGAACTAAAGCGTTTGCGAGAGTGAGGCTTAGATCAAAATACTTCACATGATGGAAAATGGTTTTGGAGATAAAAAAAAAAGTCGCCTATAAAGACCACTGTATCGTATATACTGCAAAAGAAGCAGATTCAAATCGAACAAGGAAAAAACCAGGGTATTTCATTAGCAAAGTTAGCAAATATGTAGATGGAAATTGAGTACCGTTTAAATGTGATTCGAACCACAATGAGCACACATATGGAAATATTGCAGTTGTACATATAAATGTTGTGAATATGCATAATTGTGTATATTAATTCTAACAAAATGCGCTGGATTTTTTAATGATGAATTTCATGCTTTGCTGTTTGTACAATACAACGTCTTCTGTAGGTATACTTCAAATCTATAATAACAAGTTTTCGTAATGGGAAGTATTTTGATCCAAATTGCTTACTCGTAAGCCAATTGATTTTAAAATGCATCCCTCGCGTGCGTGCAGAATTGTCATGCCGATCAGTTGAAAATTAATTTATATGAATTATTTGAAGCAAAGAGGAACTTTTTTGCTGCTGTTCATCAAAAAGAATATCTTTTTAGAACTGTTCTAGTATTCTTTTCAGATCTTTCCCGTATTCCCAGAAATAACGCCCTTCTACACAACACCAAACATCAGGGAGAATAATTAAAAAATTATAGAAAATTTCAAGTGATAAGCATTCGAGGAAAACATGTTAACACCTGGAATAATCTTCACCAATAGGAAACTTCTGGCCATTTCAAAAAACACGTAATAAAGATTTTAATAAATCTTTAGGATTTAAATTTTTTTTAAAAAAAATAGCCATCCTTCTAAAATGAAAAAACTTGGGTCTGTCCTCCTCGGCCCCCCCCCCTCCTCACGTCACGGACCAGTACCGGTCAGGTGATCAAATCGTACCATGCCGCACAAGGAACATTAAATTATTTCTATTGTATTCACTGAGGTGTATATCTCTCGGGTTTGTGCGACTTTTTATTGAAATCGCTTTATATTCCATGTTAAATCATGTAACTGTATTTTATTCTGTGAAGGCATTATTAAATACAATTAAATTAAAATTATTAAATCAAAACAATGTAAAATACAAACAATCAATGTCCCCTGTCAGCGGCCGCAGTAAAATTATCAAATGCTGACCGGTCAGCGGAGGCAAAAAGATTAGGGAACTTAATGTATCCGCGCGCGTGCCGCCCCCCAATTATGCCAAATCAAAAGACGTTGCCATGTACTGTCATAGTACATGAGAACAAGGTTATTGTGTTTGTATATGCTTCAAAAACTTTTTCCATTATTGACTGCATATTGAAGAATTGGCAATATCTTTCCATTTCACGAGTTGGTTAATGGTTGAATACCCAAGTACCAATTATTTTAAATGCTTCAGTATTTTTCGACAAAATACCAGTAATACTTACGTATTACACCATGGACAAATTTTATATCAAAAGACGTCACCAAGACCACTATATGCAGCCAATAGAGTAAACCATTAACACGTTTGTTTGATCATGTTAATATTAATGACAGTGTATTAGGAGATATTATTTTAATTGGCAACGGCTATTGTTTTGGTGATATTGGTCGACGGTATAATACGTAAATACCGAACTTAGTTTTAAAATTCCATTTGTTGTACAAAAGAAAGTAAAAATTAAAATTAAACGAAAATAAATTTTATTTTGAATAAAAAGGATCCAATGGAATAAGAATTATATCAAACAAGTAGTAATAAATGGAATAATCGATTTTAAACATTGTCAAATAATAATATAGGCAAGAGAAATTTCAAAATAAACTGCAAATTAGGCTTAATCTGAGTGCACGGGAGGAATTTTGTAATTAATCCAATATTACATCAGAACTATAGTTTACAATAGTCACATTGCAAAAAAGCCAGTTTGTTGAAATTTTTAATTTTATTTTGGAAAATTCATCTTAAAAACTTGAACAAGAAAATATAAGATCTACAGCAAAATTTTACTCATTCAATGAATTCAGTTATTATTCAATTCAGTTTTCATCAATCTAACGTATTCATTTGTAATAATCTTGAATCAAAAATCAAGCACAAGTTTTAATTGTATATTTAAATAAAAGTACATATATGTGAGATATCTTTCAGTGCAAATTTGAAATATTTGATTGAATATACTGTATTTAATTAACATTTTTGAAAATATTTTTATGAATCCATGATCACACGATTTATATATAAAGAGTGTATAATTTAGTTTATAGTACATAAACTAAAAAAAATGCAATCAAGAACGTTTTATTCGTCAATTTTAGTTTAAAAGTTTATTAGTAAGATTCCATTTAAACCTTTATTTTTAGAATAAAATGTGTGGTTTAATTTTCTTTTAATGTGAAAATACCCTTGAGCCAAATTTTTGTAAATACACACATCTCTTACTTGATTTCATCTGTTTGCACACATTATCCATAATTTTCCTTCTAAAACTTATAATTTCCTTCTTTACTTATTTATTTTATTTAACGTAATTAAATTTTGAAGCGTAAATTTGCTTTTAATATCAGTTGTTGGAAATAGATTAATACGAGTATTTAAAGATATAACTATTTATTTTGAGGTAAATGATATTTGCTGAGAACTATTTTTAAATGTTTAACTATTTGATTATGCTGTTAAAGAATTTTTTTGCAAATGGAATAGTATTTGTAATGCTTTTTTTTTTAGGTTTATTCTGATAAAATGGCAACAAATATGTAATCGTTTGACTTAGAATATTGCATTTGTTAAATTATGCTTACTGAAAGTTAAGTTCGGGTAGTGGGAAAATTACGTTAAAAATACCCTGAAATTACTTCAAAAGAACTTCAGATTTGGAACTCTTCATAATATTAAAATAATTCTGAGAGTTTTTAATTAAAAATTATTTGTTTTACATTTGAATGTAGATTGATATTTACTTGCGTCCATTTATAAGTTTTCCATAGAAAAAATTAGATGGTTTTCTTCAAAGTTTAAGCTGAAATCAATAGTCTACCTTAGTTAATATCTATTAAATTTCACAGGTGAGCTTTTAAAACCTTTTTTAACTATTCAGATTATTAATCTTCATTGGTATAAACTAATCCTTCTAGCAATTTCAAATATAACATCTTTCTTAACTTATATGCCTCTTCAATTTTAAAAAGTCTTATTTTAAGCAATTACAGACATTTTTATATGATTCTATATATCTTAAGAGTATTTTCAAAAACTGAAAAGCTGTGTAACATTCTATTCATTTTAATATGAAAAAAATTTGTGTGAACTTAGTTTCCGTAAAAAATAAATAACGTTTTAGCTAAAGTTTGCAAGGAAGTTTAAAAAATCATTTCACTATAGCAAAATATTGTAAAGCTTAACTAAGCCGTTTAAAAACAATGTTTGCAATTATGTGTAGGTATAACCAGTTATAAGAGTGTTAGTTAATTTACGCCAAAAATTCTCAGTTTTACCAAAATTACTTAACTGAACTAGAGGAAAGAGAAATTTTAAGTAAATGTTATGTTAAATAAATTATCCATATATCTTTCTATAAAAATACTGCGTTCATTTTGAGATTTCAAGTTATCTATTATTTTCATCATTGAAATTCCTTTGGCAAAGTTGTGTAAAAATCTCAAAATATATTCCATTTAGTTTAAAATTATTGCCTTAACATTTTTAAATATACACAAATATTTTAGAAACATTCATTCTTGTAATAATGCTACATTACATGCATTGCAAAATTGTAAATTTAAATATACAATGAAATAAATTAAAATATATTAATGTGTAAGTATATTTAAATGCCTCTTAAATTACTGCAATGATATCTTAGTACAAATTATGCATTTTCTTAAAAAAATTTGTTATGATAAAACTTTTAAACCAAAATGCAGTGTCTTGAAAATTTGAACGAAATTATTTAACTGTTTTCAGATAAAAAAATTTATGTCTGATTCTTCAGACTGTATTAAATGAACTATATCACAGCATATGATCTTTTAACAATTTGTATGAAAAATCATAAGTTTGAGAGCGGAAAGTAGAATTAATTTATCTATAGCTTCCTCAAAAATTTTCTGAAAGAATATTCTGTCAAAAACTTACACTACAATTATTGCAACTAAACCAACAATGTGTATGGATTTTTTTTTTCAGTAGGAAAAATTACACAAAATCATGAGTATTTCGAAATCTTCATGATCATGCTTTCTAACAAATTAAAACTTTAAAATTAACTGAGCTGTTTCGTTATGTAATCATTGAAAGCACAAATAATAAATTGATATGTACTGGATTTTTTTTTCTTGTCCAACTAAAAATATAGCTAGAAAAATTTGAAGAAAAAATATACGTTAGAGCTAACTTCGCGCGCCCTTTTTTAATTCCTACTATTAGTTCACTCTTTCCCTATATATATTTATTTGTATACCTTGTTCAAATTTTCAATCGTTAATAAAATACTTTTTATTCATCCATTCCATTTCAAACACATTTTTTAAACTTGTAGTGGATGACACTTGATGTTAATACAGTTTTTTTTCAAACATTAATTCATTAATTAAATTTTATTTCTTAATTTTAAATTTATTCTGTGTTATTTCTGACGAAGTTAAATTTATCTACTACAGATGGCGCCAGTAAGTTTTTCTAAAGAAGTAGGAGTTGACTTTAAAAATTATTCATATTACTCGTTCTATTCAATTCACTCCCAAAAAAAATTGGTAAATTGTGAAAGTAGTGAAGGCTTATTAACGTCACACTATAAAGCAACATTAGGACTATTGGCGATGAGCCTCGTAATTTTGAACCATAGTCAAGTGAAGGATGGCATCTTGAGTTGGCATCCTCTCCCCTCCAATCTGCCCCACCTTGCCGAGGGGAGGATTTTAAACCTCGACAGATTTAACGCGTATCAGTAAAATATGAAACAAAAAGATGTCATTAATTTAGTTACAGTTATTTTTAAATAGTATCAATTAGGCCAGTGCTTCTCAAGCTTTCAATATACGCGACACACTATTCAATCATCATTTTCATCGCGCCCCCTCCATACAACAACAATGTATCGAATTCAATATAATACTATACTTTGACACTAAAGCTACAATACGACTTTAACCTCTTATGTGCCACCAACGTATATAAACGTCTCGTTCAGCCAAAGCATTAATTTTCTGGACGTATTTTTACGTCTTTCCGAAGTACGATCTTTTCTGTGCAGTGCTATCCATAAAATTATTCCGAGAGCTTTGGAACGCAATAAAAGGACCTTGACAGTGTTTGTAAAGTATTTACTTATTTCAGATGATTTTTGGTTATTTGTGTTTCTTTCCTCCTCCCCCGCAAAAAAACATCAAAATACGCTCGTCTATGTGATTACCGGGGCATTTGAAAATGAATTACCTAACTTTAAATAGGTAGTTAAGGAATTCATTATAAACCGTACAAATTATCAAGATAAATGTTAATATAAGCCCATGGAGTCACTCATAACTATCAAACTTGTTCTTAACTTAGTATTGTTAAATTAATAATAAAATATACATTGTACAATACTGATAGATTTATATGTGTATTATATCAGTGTAAATGTGAATTCTATATTTTATTATATCAGAAAGTATTATGTCTGTTTACTTTCAGTAAATTAATAATTTTTAAATAACTTTTTGTTTTCGACTTTTCAATATGCTCGCCCCCCCCCCCTTGTAGAATTATCGCGCCCCCAAGGGGGGGCACGCCCTCAGTTTGAGAAACGCTGAATTAGGTGTAATATATATAGCACCTCTTGCGTTATCTTATTAGTAGTATTATATACCATTTTTTCCGTGATATTGATTTGTTATATTTTGTATAAATAGTACTTATAGTTTTATAAAATTGTTTGATATCGGAATGTATTGCTTCCATTTTTATAATATCCTCTGCTTTTATGTAATAACTGTTTCCATAAACGCTATTCTGGAAAAAAATGGATATAATTTGTAGCATTTTGTCAACCCTGTTTGTTTTTTTAAAATCAAAATCAAGTTGAAAGGTCGGTATTTGAGCTGATATTCCGCTTAATTTTGAACTAGAGCATATTAATTTCTATTAAACGAAGTTTAATAAAGAAAAAATTTACTGAGGAGAAATGATATAAAAAAATTCATCACTCGCATAAAATATTTAAGAGAGATTTTTCAACAACATAATATGCCTTTGGTATTAGATTCATTATTGGTGAAAGCAGATATGAATTTTAACAAAAAAAAAAAAAAAATACAAAAATTGCTAAATAATCAATTTATTGGTATCTAAACAAATGACAAGAAAGTCTTTTATGACGAAAAAGTTTTATTTATAAAATATAACAAAAAA
The DNA here is from genome assembly GCA_019973955.1 of Trichonephila inaurata madagascariensis. NCBI lineage: Eukaryota > Metazoa > Arthropoda > Arachnida > Araneae > Nephilidae > Trichonephila > Trichonephila inaurata. The sequence continues at coordinate 102,587 of BMAV01008886.1, read as the reverse complement.
AATATGTTTCCATGGTTTTAATTTTTGTCTTTAATGTTACTAGAATTAATAATTTATTAAGTGTTTCACTTACAATTCGCATCAAGACAGTTCATAGCCAGATATTCAAGTTTTATTCGCACTTATATTGAACTAAACACTTTTCATTGCATTAAAAAAATTCGGTTTCGTCGTCTTCTGCATTCTACATATAAATGCATTTATCACGAATTTAATTAGCATGTTTTAAATATTGGGTGTCAGGAAAAGTTTTGTCATTTTTTTCTGAAAAAAATTAACTTTTTATTTAAAATTTTAATTAAAATACAATTTCCTTTGTTAGTTACAACTGTCTGCAGCGTTCTGGCAGCTTATCTTAACCCGCTGGAAAAGAAGGTCTTTGTTTTGGAGAAAAAGTATTCTTTCGCTGCCCCAATGGACCAAATTCATGTGACGTCAGAGTCACATGATAACTGAGCCACGTGTTTTCGGCCAATCAGTTCATAAATTAATGCGACGTCATAATTATATCATAAGTATAATCACACGTTTCCAACCAATTAGTTCATGTGCTTCACCGTTGCCAACTTTTGCTTTTTGCAGGAACTTTCTTTTAGCAAGTGCATATTTGTCAACGATATAATAATGCACAGTTAAACAAATGCACTTAATTTAAAAGTATTCGTATAATGTAAGTATTTTTTTTTTTAAATTTTTGAAACCTGTTCGAAGAATTTTTTAACGCGTGAACTCTTTACCCAATCATCAAATTTTAAACTTTATCTAAACTTTACAAGTTGAACAACTAATATGTTAATTTTTAATCAATAGGAAACACGTGATTACTGTTATCATGTGACCATCATGAATTTAGTCCATTGGACACCCTCAGAATTTATAAATTTATTTCCATCAAGAAAGTTTTGCAGCGATTGAAACAGATTATAGTCAGATGGGGCAATATGAGGAGTCCCAACTGCAATTTCTTATGCCGTGTTTCTTGCCACATGAAATCTAGCGTTGCCGTGATGAAGAATCACACCCTATCTGATGGCCAAAAAGGGAAGTTTATGTTTGTTGTTGTTTCTGATCTCCATGTCGAGCCAAGCTAGATCAAGTCCATGATCCCATTCACTCTCAAAAAGTCCAATACTAATAGAGGGTCTTTCATATAGATCTTGTTTTGAAAGCCCCAGACAGTCAAGAATGTGTTTTGGAGATGCCTGGCAGGCAGAACACCTTACGCAAGTTGGAAAAACTATGCTACCATTCCTAAAAGTCAAAGTTCGGAGGTGGCCACTCCAAAAACGAGTCAGAATAGTTTATTCCTTCCTGCTACATTGAAGGGAAAAGAGAACCACCAGGTCGTTTAGTCGTTTTTTTTTTTATTATGTTTAATTTCTTTAATAAAAACATCACAAATTGCGAACAGTAACGGTCATTGTGAGACAGTTGTACAAGTTTAAAAAAACCGACTAAATGTATATAAATCATCAATAGTTCACTAATTAAACTGCGTTAACCGGGTTCAGTCGGATTCCAATTCTTGCTAAAGATCGACAACGCTTAAAAGTGGCACGTGTTCAAAAACGACAGAACTTTCCCTTATACCCAATATTTAAAATAGTTTGAATTCCCATTTCTCGCAACAAGCTGAGTGAAAGAAACACAAAAAGAACGACTTCAAAAGTTTTAAAGTCCCAGAAACTTAAAATGAATGTCTAACTTTCATTTGCGCCGCTCGTTACAAGGTACCTAAATATAATCAACGATGATAAATGGCTCACTTATCTTAATGCGTGAACAAATTTTCCATATATCCCTTAAAACAGATTACACCGAACCACTAATACGATTTCATAATATAAATTCACCAAATTCACCAGTAAAACATTCCACGCCGATTACCACTTTCGAAGCGATCCTTACCCCCCCCTCCCCCCTTCTCTACTCCCTGATATCATTGCTGTACCATGCCACAATCGAATTCATCAAGTATGGAAAAGATACAGAAGAGGAATCGTGATAGAGAACATTTACATATCACCGTCTACGCAATAATGTAATTCATTTCGAGCGTCCACGGCGTCTCTTAAGTGTTTCGTGACAAACTTCCATTCTTTAGGAGATAGCTCGAACTTCCGTGCACCTTCCCTCCCTCCCCCACAGAAGCCTCCGCTGCACCCCCTTCTTCTGTACTTGGGAGCCGAAAAGTACCGGTATTTTTCCACAAATAAGGAGAAACGGTCGCTCTTCAATCCGGACCAACCATTTCGTTTAATTTTCTGATAGAGTCGAATGCAATGGGGTTTGGAAAGAAAGGGGTGAGGGTAGGAGGGTTAACAGAGGGAAGTTAAGAAAAGACGAAAGGTGGAGATGGGGGAAGAGAAAAATAAGGTCGTGGTTTTACTCGATGTCTGATTTTTTTTTGTTGCTGTTGTTGTTTTCCTTTGCTTTTTCGCTTTTCTAGGGTGATGAAAAAAATAGGTAAGACAGAAAGAGCGGAATAAATAAAGAAGAAAGAAGTGAAAACTGTTTTGGTGTCGGCTACAGACTAGAGAAAAAGTGGTATAAGGGAAAAATTTGCCGTTTTTCGGCGGTGTAGTCCCCACAGGGTAGAATATCGGAATTCAAAATGTTTACTATATACATACTAGCCGTTCCCCGCCTTCTTTTCTGGTATTTCATGTGATGTTGTATGAATATATAAATACTGTTTATATAAATTATTGATATCTAAGTCATAGCCTTAAGCGTCCAATTGTATGGAAAACCAACACCTCTTGCTTTTCTAAAAGTTGAATTTCCAAAATATTTGTAGAACGTTCCCGTAACCCCATTACCCCGAAGTGAATTTCCACAAAACCCATTTTTAGTGAATCTCTACTCAACAAAAGAAACATGCATACCAATTTTTATTATTGAAGGTCTAATAGTTCAAAAACGGAAATTTTTTTTATCTATACTCCCCGCAGCCCTTAATAAGAATTGAATTCCGAAAAACCCATTTTTAGCGGGTCTCTATTCAACAAAAGAAACATGTTTGACAATTTTCAAGTATAAGGTTTAACAGCTCTAAAACATGGATTAATCTCTAAAAAATAAGCCCATTAGCCCCTTGGGAGTCTATATCCAAAAAAATCGCTCTTAACAAATCTCTGTTCACCATAAGAAACACACATACCAAATTTCAAGCTTGTTTAGTAATTCAAAAACGGAAGTTTTTATCTATAAAGCTTTATCTCTCCTTTATCCTGGTAACACCTTTTGAGAGTCAGTTTCCGATAAAACAGGTCTTAGTTGATCTATACTCAACAGCAGAAACATGCAAACGGAATTCCATGTCTGTAGGTTCTCAATAGTTCAAATATATAATTTTTTTTTAACTATGCGCACTCATATAATCTTCTTAAGCGCAAAATCCGTTCTTAGCGGATCTCTCTTCTATGAAAGGAAAATATTTACCAAATTTCAAATTTGTGGATCTAATATCCCCGAAGCTCCCGTGATAGTTGAGTGAGCCACTTTTCTCCTTTAAGTGTGTTTAGATTACCTATTATGTTGGTTTACTTTAAAACAAGTCGATTATGACTGCTTACCAAAATTGCATTCTGAAGCAGCACGAGGGCTGTTGTGGACGATGAATTGATGAAGACGACATCTGAGCTAGCATCTCTCTTTAAACTTCTACACCATGCCCAGGGACGTCTTAAGGCATTGGCCAACTGGGCCCAGGGCTTCGGCCATAATGGAAACCTCGTCTCGTTTTCGACTCAGACTTAATAAGATGATGATTCAATTTATTTAAACGGTCAAATGTTATTTCCTATTGTATTCTCCGAAAAACTGAGAATTTCGAACGATAAGTCAACTGGCTATACGTGATGACTGTGTCTTCCATGTATAGGCTCAGGGCTACCACCATACACCATCATTACTCATTTAGTTAGAAGACGGCAGTTGGCCGAGTTGGTTTGTGAGATTGTAAGTCATACGCATTTATTTGTTTCGAGTAATTGTTTGTACGAGTATTTGATAATGTATGCTATGTACTGTCTACTTTAAGGACCCCAGGTGGGACCTACATTTGTGTTGGGGTCCAGTTCCATCACTTCTGCGTAGGGGGCCTAAGGTCCAATTTGCGTAGGGGTCTAGAGCTTCAAGTCTTAAGACGTCCCTGACAATGCCAACATGAGGACTTTGAGCTCAACAAATTTAATGTGCATCAGGTACTTTACATGGTGGGTCTTCAGTGGCACTAGAATTCGTCCCCATAACCACTAGGCTACCATGGTCTTCTGTCGTGGCTCGAAGTCCTCACGTTGTTTTGGTGTAGAAGTTCAGAGAGTGAGATTCCAACTTTAAATCTCATTCTCGTCACTCGACCATAGTTCAAAATAATGAGGCTCGTTGGCAATAGCTGAGCGCGGTAGTGTAAAAAAAAAACTCACTCACTTACCCATCAAATTTTTCAATTTAGTAAAGAGTGATTAATACAGAGAAAGATGATTTTTTTTCTTACCTTGCATATACTTTTTCGAATGACAACCGTATGCTAAAAATAGATATGAAAAGTTTCTAAATGGTATATAGTTTGTTATAAAAAGTCCAAATAAGATTCTTTTGAAATACCGAGATAAAAAAAAATACAAAAGTTTAATTTATATACACTGGTAACATATTAGATGAAATCAAAATGCTGAAATCTCAAGAGCTAAGTGAGGTAGAATAGAACGGATGCGGGGGAAAAAAAGCACTTCCTCAAAGACCTGCAAAAAGTTTTTCCACCACACAGTTAAAGAATCGTTTGCAGAAATGCAATTAGTGTACAGAATAATAAACTTTAGAATATTTCTTTTTGGAATGTTACAAACTTTTAGTCTTTAAGTGGTTTATTTTTCCTGATTCTTTTAAAAATTGAAATGGAAAGAAAAAAATGAATGTTTTTCCCCAGAGTTAATGTTTTAATACTCTTAAAAATTATTATCTTCCGGAAACGGTAGCTTTGGATTACTGCTTGAAATTATAGTTTTAAAACATTCTCTTTTTTTTCCTGTCTAAGAAGAAAGTTTTGTTCTCTTTTAAAAAGTGAGGAAATTTATCTTCGAGCTTTTATATCAAAATTCTTTTCAAATTTTATGAATTGAAAATTATAGTTTCACGTGGAACACAACTTTTAGTTTTAATGCTCACCGATATTTATCCACAAAAAAATGTATTATTCGCCCATATCTAATTACTTTTCTTCTAGTTTTCAAAAATTCAATATACTTGGCAGATATGCCGTACTATTTTCCTTAAAGTTTCACGTTTAAAAAAAAACATTTTATACTTGAAGAAATACTGAAAGGCATCAAACTTTATTTATAAAGTAAATGTATAATAAATTTAAAAAATATTTTATGATATATACGCATGAAAAAAAGAGATAAGTTAAACATATTGGCATCAGTGAACTATGCGAAAAACAGGGCATTGGAAATTATTTTTCTTCCTTTTTCAATTCCTACACTATTAGCTCACACGCTCTCTATATTTATTTATTTATCTTGGTGGAATATTCAATGGTTAATAAAATACATTTTAAAGCGCTCAATTGAGCGGAAATTTTATATACATGATTATTTTGGATGATAATACAGTAATTTAATCATAATTAATAAAAATTGGTTAAAACTAATTATTTAAAGAATTACAGATACAGCTACGTTGGCATCCTTTTGGGCGACTTAGCAAAACCATTTTGGTATTAGTTTCACTTTTAGCGACTTGTGTCAAAACTTGAAAAGTTTTTTTCTCACGTGTTAAAACATTCAGTTGAACTGCAATTTTATATACACGATTGTTTTAGATGACAAAACGATACTTTAACGATAACTAAAAAAATTAATTACCACTTAATGTTGTAGTTCTGTCATATGTATATACATATTTATATTAATTGTAACTATTTAGTAAAAAGTAGCTAAAATAAAATCTTTCTTTGTTGATCTAAGTAGGAATTGACTTAATTTTTTTTATATATTACTTGTTTTTCACTGCAGTCGTGTGTTTTTTTACGTACCTAATGGGGTCTCGAAAAACTGGAGGCATATTCAGGGAATTCGTATAAAACTGATTCTTCCTTCCCTCTAAATTATTTCAAGTGCTATATTTCAAGCAAGAATCAACTAACTCTTGATCACCACCAGACCCTAATTATTAAATATATAGCTTAGCTTACGAGACCTATCTTAAACACTTCTCTGCTTCTCTAATTAAATATTAATTAAACTAAATCTGAGTTTAATAATGCAACAGAAACTTATAGCTATGATATTATACCGGTATATAAAAAATAGACATTTGCAGTGGTATACACAAAGGGCACTTGAGGGTTCAGACCCCCTCCCTTATATTGAAGAATAGAATTGTAATTTTTAGAATAAGGAATACACTTCCATATTTTCATCGTGCTTTTGTTTTTAAATAGAACCCATCCCCCATAAAAGATGTCTGTATGTACCACTGATTATTCGAAACCATTGCGTCCACATTATCCAACTTTGTTATGGTATATTCTAAACAGATTTTATAAACTATTTTTCAATTACCACTCTTAAGGAAAATTACTTAAGCCTTCCACGTTTTATTTTCTTCATCGTTGGTTTTTGATAATAAACGTGGCATTATAAAGCTACTTAAGAGTTATCAGCGATGAACCTCAAAATTTTGCACCTCGCTCAAGAGATGAGGACAACACATAAGTTAGCACTTCCCCCTTTTCCATTAGGTCAACGGAAAGACGGACCACGTTTACTAACACGTCCAACCCGCATCTAGGAAGAATATATCCATTTATACATCGAGACATCATATATGTAAGGTCTAAGTGTAACGTCAATTGTTTATGCTGGGGTTATTCAGTTAAAGCTTTATTTCCGCTTATTTTAGTAGTAATAATGTTCAATTGTGATATCCCCTGAGGGATTGAAAGATGAACTAATAAACTCAGCCATAATAAAATTAGTTTATTATGATCTTAATTTATATACAATACAACAACAATACTAGTCTAGGAGAATAATGATCAAGAGTGATGAGACGCAAAACGTATTACTGATAAAAAACGCAAATAACCACTGAATCTATCTTTATAGATTAATTCTTAACTTACTTGTATCTGCTCTCTATCCTTAAAGTTTAAATGAACAAGCTTACCGCTATTTCCTTCCTTTATTCTGACTTGCTCTGGGTAAGGCAACGCTCCTCTGGTCTCGGACCCACTTTTAATTCAACTGGACTGGCTCTACTAGATAGACTCACAGAATTAAGACTCTTCTCCTAGAACTTTATCTCATTTCACTTAGCTCTCAGAGCTTCACTTAGCGATCCTCGCGAATACTACCGTTCTAATATATACGATTCCTAATCTGCATAACCCCCGCTTTCTTCTTGGGTTGGTTGGAAAGAATTGCCATTCTGCCACCCTGGCCCCAAAGAAATCCCAAGAGGATTAGTATAAGTGATTCCGATAAAACCTCGCCACACAATGTATTCCGACACTTAAACGAATCGGTGTAAGGAATAGCTCTTAATTTACCGTATTTACTCGAATCTAATCTGCCATCGGTTCTGAGCCGTACCCCAAACTCATTATGTTTAAGGGGGGGAAATGTTGAAATCGATTCTAAGCCGCACCCCCCAATTCTCTACACGTTTTTGAGAAAAAAAATTGCGCAAAAGATTCATCAATATCCGATAACAAAATTTCTTTTAAAAAAATTTGATGAGAAATAATAAGAATTTAATAATTTATTTATTTTACCAGTGTATCAAAAATTTTTAAATACATACATGAACTTATAATTACTTTAACCGTCAGTATCAAGTTTCGAAAAAGATTCGTCTCTCCCATTGTTACAGCTGACTTCGGAATTGGTGCAGGTGTTCCCACACGGTGTCATCTTCCATGACATCCAATGCATTTGTTATACAACATTTTTTTTTTAAACAGGAATGTTTTTGGTAGAATGTAAATATTTATTAAAGACAACATTTATAAACAAAAATTATATTTTGTTACGCCATCGGCGGATTTTTGTATCATCCCTGTCAAATATTCAGTGACCTCTGCTCTGCTGCCATTTTTTTCTGCTCATAAAATTGCCTTCCTTTTCATACTTCCGTCATAGTGAACTCGATTTGGTGTTATTACCGATATATCTGTGATGTTTAGGTGATGAAAAGAAGGAGTATTCAAAAATTTCTTAAATACGAGCAAACAACGATGTTTTGGATAGACTGAATATTGGAGATAAACTGCGGAATGGTATAAGTCAAGTGACCAGAATGTTCTCGAGTAATATTTTCAAGTAATCATCCTAGAATCTTTTGCACTTTTCTACGTGCATTTAGTTTCAAATTTGGCAGCTTGGCGATATTTGGAAATCAAATTTTTCGCCAAAGTTTAATCATTTCACATTATTTAAAAAGCATTTTCTCTCTTTTTCTCTTCAAAAAGGATATTTTCAGTCACAATATCTTTTAGACTGAGAAGAGAACCAAGTCTGTGAAACCTTATTTTACTTATCACGGCCAATTTAATCCCACGTGTTTCTTCGGAAATCACTCATAATACTGTAATATGCAATATTTCCCGACAAAATATCATGTTTACGCGGTGATATGCAATGACGCTTATCAATGAAATATGAGAATATCATAAGATAATGTAAATTTTTTCGATCCATATTTTCCATATTATACATTTTATAGATATTATATAAGCTTCACTTCATCTTAATAGGCAATATAGTGATATCTATGCTCTTTTGAATATGCAATCAAGACAGTAAATGTTTTTTTTAAAAAAATAACTAAACTTAGTCAATATCTAAAAGGTAAAATAAACCTCTAAAAATAATCTTTTGTATAATATATCTTTGCAATATTTTTCTTTTGGAGCTGCTTCAATGTGTCTAGACACCGAAAACTTATGTTATCTTAAGAGGATATGCGATCAGGCATAATATTCATTAAAAAATAAATTATATATGATGTTTATACTCTTTTCTTGCATATTTCTTGACATATTTTCTTAAGAAATTTAAATCACGAAAAAGAAATCAAATTCTTGAATATTTTACGACTTTTTATTTCTTAACTTAGTCTTGAATTCTGTTCAAACTTGACTCTGTAAGAAATATATTTAAAAAACTTATCAATTGACAAAGTGAAGCTATGAATGATACTGTATATATATAAACTTCAATATTTTAATAGTTTTTCACCATTTTTTTTCTAAGAATATCTACTGTATTGTAATCTCAAAAAAATGTACAAAGTAGTTTTTTTAAATTCGAAATCAGGATTAAAAATAAAAAGACTTATTTGCTTATGAAAAATTTTTAAGAAAAATTATTATTAAAGGATATAAAATAATCTGTACAAAAATATATTACTGCAAATTTTTACTGTGCAACTTTTTAAGAAAAACAACAAAAGTCTACATTCGACCCTTAAATTTGTATTCATTTTACTTTTTCCAGATTTTATGCAGAAAATATATTAAATATTGTTATTTATATACTGCTATCTTTTACTGGCTGTCTTTTTTTTTTATCAACTCAAACGTCTTACTAACACAGTCCGATGAACATCACTATTCTAAATACCGTCAGAAAACATGGTTCAAAATCTAAACCTAATTAATGCAACATTGTTTGTTCAAATTGCACCTTTATTTGCATCATGGGAAATTTAAGCTTCATCATAACAAACGATTTTACACGCAAAAATTCGGAATTTATTGCAATCTAAATCAATAGAAGACCTCATTTTTTTCTGTAGTTATTTAAGTTGAACGGTTAAATTCGATGTAATAAATATTTTTGTAGAACAGAGTGGCAACGTTTATTTACATTCAGATTCATTTTTATTCTATTAGAACTATTAGCTCACTCTTTCTATATATTTATATATTTATTTAACTTGTTAAAATTTTCAATCGTTAATAAAATAATTTCTATTCACCCAATAAAGTTCAAATACATTTTTTAAACTTGTAGTGGATGACACTTTATGTCAATACAGTTTTTTCAAATAATTAATTAATTTAATTATTTATCAGTTTTTGACGTCAACTTAGATTCGTCTCTGTTGCTGTAATAATGTAACTATTAAAACAAAAACAAAAGTTGGCGTCGAAAACTTGTTTTTCAGCCAAACCGGGTGTGCATTATTGCAACAATGCAGACAAATCATGCTCTTTTTTCAATTCCTACTATTACTTCCCTCTCTTCCTGTATATATATTTATTCATACATATATATCCTATTCCAATTTTCAATCGTAAATTAAATACTTTCTATTCATCCATTCAGTAGGAATTGACTTAATTTTTTTTTTGTATTACTTGTTGAATTGATTTCTGTACGATGTATTATTTTCTGATTCAGTACTTTGTTGGCTAATATGCGCGTAAAGTAACTGATATTTTTTTATATATTTTAATACAGAAAAGAGATAAATCCTTATCGTCATTTCAACATGCCATGGTTTCAACTTGATGTAGTATACTTGTTCGTCTCCTAAACCAAGATCTTAGTTCGAACCAACATTATACATATCTTTATAGAATTTTTTCAATGTAAGCTAACAAAATTAATCCCTCAGAATGGTTGGAATAACACAACTTATACCTCAAGAAGTAGCACGAATGTTATTATTTACAACAGATCTTGTCGTTTTCAATTTGAGGAGAATGACTCTCGCAGTCTGAAGTGACAATTACAAGATTCTTGTCCCCCTCCCCCTCAACATCAAAAAGGATTTTGAGTTATATTTTAATTTAATATACATTATTTTTGTATTACATGCAATTGAAACTTATATGAACTTGCATCCATGATCGTTTAGCTGTATTTTAAGATGTAATGTAAGGCAGTTTGGTGAATTTTCCCCATTTGGGGGGAAATTTTGAAGTGATTATTCTTTCACTTTTCTTATGTCATTTGTTCCAATTCTACCCATAAAAAGGCAATACCTTTGATTTGATTCAAAAATCAAATTGAGATGTTTTTGTGTGGTGTGTAGCGGTTTCATCTATATAAGCCAGTAACAACTTCCAGACTAAGGTAGTCACTTTTGTCTAGTGATTAAGTTACTCGGCTTACGAATCCGAAGGTATCAGAATCTAACCTTCATTGGTGACCCTGGCTGAACTAAGAAAAGCATAACCTACTAATCTGTCGTGGCGCCATCTACCCACACAAAGAGCAACCAAAAACTCGTCAGACACGCTTGACACAATTCCTCCACTTGACAGCAACAACTGCTCACGCAACACGCGCTCGCCATAACAACTATATCGTCTGTTTGCCTATCCACCGACTCACTTGTGGGGGAGTGTGTAGCGGTTTCATCCATATAAGCCAGTAACAACCTACGGACTAAAGTGGTCATTTTGATCCAGCGGTGTGTTACGTGCTTACGGAGCCAAAGGTCACGGGTTCGGCCCTTTCGGATGCGCGCCTCTTCAGGTGTTTGTAGGGGTAGGAGGTGAAAGTAGAGCTTTGATAAACAGAATTGGCTTGTCACAGGCGATTCCGAGAGTACTTCAAGGCCTAATTGGCCTCCTTTCTGCGAAACATGTGAAACCACCTCTTTTTCATATCACACCCCTTTTATATCACCCCTGCGCGACTGTTGTTTTCTTTATATTGTTCTCTCCCAAAAGGTAAATTTTTTCGTGTTAAGGGGTTTTCGTTTCGTGTTAAGAGAAAAAATATGCATGAAAATGTATAGTACTTTGTCGGGACAGTTGTACTATTTCGTGTTAACCGATATTTCGTCTTAAGCGTTTTCGTGTTACACGTATTTCACTGTAATTCAATTTGAGTCAGTAGCATGGATATCAAATTTTATCAAGTAGTAGATAAGAGTTGTGAAAGTTATTAAAGACTTTTTTTGAAGCCATACCTACAAGTATACAATCTTGCTGGAAGAAAATGCTTACATATTTTAAAAACAGACGCTAGATAAAATTTAATTCTATCTGAGAAAACTAAAAAAATATAGTTCTTTTTCTCCATTTCGAAATCATAATTCAATTCTTTTAAATGCTTCCGTGAACTGAGCAATATTTTTCGGAAACAAAACTGAATTCCAATGAAAAAAACATCACAAAGAAACAACATACAATGGAAACAAAAGTAGACTATTCTTAAATGACTTTAGCGTTGCTATATTTCCATTTTTAACAATGCATCAGCTTCTTTTCATTTTATGAAATAATTCGAAGTAATGATTGCGAATGAGGAAATTGAATGCCACAAATTTAGATTTTTTTTAGTCTGATATATTTGTAATATTTAGTACTCTTCTAGACATAATTTATTCTTGCACTTTCTTTCGCAATATTTTAAATTCTTTCATTTATATTTAGAATTTCAAATAGAGAGAGAGAGAGATTCGTAGAAACGAGGTTCCACGAATTATAAATTTTTGTGGAAAATAGTAGACATTTTAAGGAGCTCTTCTAATGGGAGAATATATATTTTTATAGTTTATATAACGCTTTGTCGAAAGTAATGCCTTAGCTTCTGAGAATATTTATTTAAAAAAATGATTGATTATTCTAGGAATATTGCTTTTAGACTTTTATCAATGATTTATATTTTTTAAACAAAAAGGTGGAGGAGGATAATAAGTTTGTCTTAAATCTCATTAAAATTATTTGGTATTAAAATTATTAGGTAGTATCGACCAAATGATAATAACGTAAGCCGAGATGATTGATTTTGTTTAACGTCGCGTTTTGAAGCTTCTTGAGGGTTATCGGTAGTAGACTTCATCATTTTGAACCACAATCAATGTTACGAGAAAGACACCGTATAACTCTGACTTCTCTCTCACCAAACTTCAACACCACGACCAACGTGAGGACTTTGAGCCTCGACAGCTTTAACGTGCATAAAAATCACCATAACTCAGGTCTTCGATGACTTCAGGACTAGGCTCTCAAGGCTCAACAACGCCAACAACGAATTCAGGACCACTTGCGTACCATGGCCATGACAACTAAGAAGAAACTTAATTTCTCTAACTTGCACTCCAAGTTGTGCATTATGAACGAAGCAGCCTTCCATATTTCTCGGGAGGACTATTTTTGGAGATTCGGGATTCGAACTCATGATTCGACTTATGCACATTACCATGAACAATATTAATAAAATAAGACTAAACTCATAAAAAACAAGTAATATAAAAAAAAAATTTAAATGTGAATTCCTACTTAGATCAACAAAGAAAAATTTTATTTTTGCAACTTTTATTAAATAGTTACAATTAATATAAATATATATATGCATATAACAGAATCACAAATTTATAAGTGGTAATTAATTTTTATTAATTATCATTAAAGTATCGTATTGTCATCCAAAACAATCTTGTATATAAAATTTCAGTTCAACTGAATGTTTTAAAACGTGAGAAAAAGAGCCTTCTCATGTTTTGACACAAGTTGCCAAAAGGGTCGCTAAGTCGCCAAAAATGATGCCAACGTGGCTGTGTGTGTGTGTGATTCTTTAAATAATTAGTTTTAATCAATTAATTCTTATTAATTATAATTAAATTACTGTATTGCCATCCAAAATAATAGTGTATATAAAATTTCAGCTCAATTGAGCGCTTTAAAATGTATTTTATTATAGTTTGAAAATTTCACGAAGATAAATAAATAAATATATAGAGAGTGAGTTAATATAGTAGGAATTGATTAAAATCAATACCAATGGGATTTTGAAAACTTTGGGCGAATTTATTATCGCACACTGGGAGATATATTGGAGAATTTTTACTCCTTAATTTTAAGAACAAAATTCGAGAACTATATATTTTTTCAAAAATAATAAATTTTTTTAAATCTTAAACCATTTAAACTTTCGTTGTTTTATGAGTTAAGACTCGTTGGTGAAGAAATAACTTTAGTAATACAATAACAACTTACTTCTTCCTTAAAAAGAACTTTAAAGTAAGAAAAATATGATAACCTGTGTATTTTCAGGTTAGTAATTTGGTGGGTGTGAACTCAATTTCCAAAACAAATAATTTTTATAACAGTAAAAATTGTGTGTATAGAACATAGTACAACATAGTACAACATTTCCCCATCTTAGACGTGTTGAAATTTATTCCTCACAATCCAGATGAAAGCTAAATTAAGTTGCGAATCCTAAATTCCTTAAGAAATCAAAATAGGCATAAGTTCAAGACGGACACGGAGTAATGCAATCACGGGATCTCCATTGATATTCAAAACAAACATTAGACTAGTAATCGTTGCTCTACTAATAAAATTTAGGTACTATTCCAAATTTGTGATAATTCGATAAAGATTTTCCACTATTAAGATTCTTCAAAAAGTTTTTGAAAAACAAAAATTATAATATACGTGAATATTTACATTAAGAGCATTTTGCTTACCTATATGAGTTATTATTATACACAAGTATGTACTTTTTAAACGGAAGTTTTTGCGAAAAGAAAAGCTAGTGATAGCGAAGCGCATGAACTAATTGGCTTGAAACACGTAATTGCATTTATCACGTGGGTTTGACATCACATGAATTTATGATCTGATTGGCTGGAAACACATGATTACAGTTATGTGACTATGAGATCATATGAATATAGTTGATTATGTATATATATATATATATATATATATTTTCTATTTCACTCCATATTATAAAGGTCGCCCAAATAAAAAGGTGGACATGTTGTGTCGGGGCTTTACGAGAATTTCTACTAATCCTCTTAGGGAATCTCTTTGGGCCAGTAAATCACATTATTTCACAGCCATCCCTCTAAAGAAGAAACCTTGATATGCAGATTAGCTAGTACATATATACTTGAAGTTAAATAATCATGGATTAGATGGAAAAGGAACCGAGTCGCTGAAAGCAGTGCTGTTACGGTAAGGATCAGAATTTAGCCGCGCGACTAAAGGTCGGACTATTAGAATAAATTAAGTTAAGAAAACGTTGAGTAAAGTTAAGCTATAGGAGTTCATGCGCTTATTCGCATAGGGTTTTGAGCTCTAGTTATATCACTCTAGAATTTCCCTTTATAATTTGTTTGTCTGGGAATATTATCTTTGGTCATAATAAATTGAATTTATCATGGTTAGTCTGGGTCATCAATCTTTACCTTCTACAGATTTAGGTCGATTAGATGAGGAGGAGGCCATTACAATGTGCTATTGTTTCAGAATGAGTGCAGATATAGCTGAACCCCAAACAATGACATGAAAAACGTCAGAAAGTGTATATCGCATAAGGCATTTAATAGTGAAATCTGTTAGTGGTAGAGGAAATAAATCGAAAGCAAAGTTGTGACATACGGACATCTATCAACAAATAGTGACAGTTTGTGGCGAGCACTGTTTAGGTCGAATGTCTTGGAACAGTTGGTGTAGAAGTTTTCGAGAAGGTAGAAAACGATATCGGATCTCCATGACAATGTTCGCCAGCACATCTCTCGTGAAACCAAGGAAACTTTAAACAATTCCGTTAGGAAATGTTAGAACATACACTGTACAGTCCGAATTTCTCCCCCTGTGACTTCTAGACTTATCGAACATTTTAAACGGTATTGCGTTTCTAATTGGACGATGAAGCGAAGGAAGCTGGACAGGACTTCCTCAAAAATCCACCAAGTTCTTTCTAGAGTGAAGACATAAACCTGCTGCCGAAACGATGTGGGACCTGTGTTACAACCTTCAGAAGGATTTCTTTTGATTCCCAATAAAATAATTATTTTCATTGAACTTGTCCAATTTTCAATTGGGCAACCCTTATATTTAAAAGATGTTAGGGAGTGTGGCGCTTTTATTCAGAATTACTAAACGTGCAGATAAGTTTTTTCTGCCAACTTGTCGAAAGTAAGACTCTTTAATGTGATCACTAGAAAATCTACAAATGGTGGCTTAAACGCATCTATCTCTCTTAGTGATAAGAGCTCGTGACAGAAAAAGACAGCTTCAGTAGATCAAAGATCTTACTCACTCATAGGGAGATGACCACGGTATCATGATCGCGAGTGAGTGAGTGCATATCAACGTCGCACTATTCTGCTACCCGAGGGCTTTAGGCGACCGACCTCGTAATTTTGAAACATGGTCAAATGACGAGGACGACACCTGAGCTGGCACCTCCCTCTTCTAACTACCACACCAACAAGAGGTTGTTTGAGCTCTCGACAGATTTAACGTGCATCGTTCCCCTACACAAGCTGTTAATTTTCTAAGATACGATTAAATACTGGTTATGCAAGAAAGAAATATTTATTTACGTGCCAGTCGCGAAGGAAAAGGACCCTTATAAATTGAAAAGTTATTCATGATGAAATTAAAGGGAATTATTACATATATTTATGATTAATAATTTCGTCAAATAATCTCTCCACAATACCCCCAAAATATTAAACTTTTACTTCAGCGCAGCGATACATTTTTTGCTCTATAACCTACCATTTGAAATAATACTTTATAATCCCTAAACGGAAAAAAAATTCTCGCCATTTAACCCGAATCTCTTAAGCAATGCTGAAATCTGTGAATAATGCCCATCTTCTGAGCAAGTACATGCTATCACATTGAAGAGCAACGAGTAAATTGTACGAATTATAACCTTTTATGATCCTTGTCTCGCCAAGCTATGCAGCAAGTGAACCTTTTTCAATGGTGAATAATAACAATTCCAAATCTGAGAAACAGTTTTCCCGTATCTTTTTCCCTTCTCAAGAAGCGGAACCTAATGATGGGGAATTTATTACAACGATTATGATACTTTTGTTGTTCCAAAATGATGATTATCCTGTGCAACGTAATATTCTCGGGACATTTATTGAAAATGAAATACTAGGAATAATCGAATGAAAAATGCAAAGTTCTTTTTTTCCCCCTTCCGCCTGCAATGTGTTTAAATAAAAAAGATAATGCTTCCAAATCAGAATTTTTCTTGGATAAAAGCTCGGAGGCATTATATTTTACGTCAATCTGGAGACACTTTATGTTGCAGTAATTTATATCGCTTCCGTTTTCTTATAAAAAGAGGAAACATGTTTCAATCGAACCACTCGCTTAACGATGAAGGACCCCCTTCCTCAAATGCTTCTTTTTTTTCCAGTTGCTGAGCGATTTAATTCCGTGATTTTTCATTGAAATTTAATGTCGTGCATTTTTTACAAGCAGATTTATTGCTTGGATTTATTTACTGCTGCTGTTTCTTGTTATTTCTACTTTAAGAAAAGTATTTTATGAGATAGCACTTACTGGGCGTATGTCAGGTGAATTTAAACTATGTTTACTCGTGTTACATGTAGTTGTAACGAAATATGGAAGCATGCCATTAAAGAAAAAATAAGATTTTGCTCAAAAACCTTTTTAGAATCGTAATTATTTTTTGAACAATAAAATAACTTAACGGAGTAGAAAATAATTTCATTTGAATTAGTAAATAGCTTTTAATATTGGGGATTTGAATTTCAAATAATCAATTGACCCTTTTTATTCGCAGTAAATGACTGAAAAATGTATCTTTAAAACGGAGAGAGCTTAATCATGTACACAGTAAAACCTATTTTGGTGAGGTAGATAGGGATCGCATAAAG
This sequence comes from Trichonephila inaurata madagascariensis, assembly GCA_019973955.1. Taxonomy (NCBI): domain Eukaryota; kingdom Metazoa; phylum Arthropoda; class Arachnida; order Araneae; family Nephilidae; genus Trichonephila; species Trichonephila inaurata. The sequence goes on along the minus strand of BMAV01008886.1, from coordinate 84,950 downwards.
AGAAACCACATAAAAAAATATTCGAAAATTTCATAAATACTTACATAAAGCAAACAATTATGTCGACATACTACAGAACATTTTTTATGCGGCGTATAGGGACCACATAAAAAAGTCGCACAGAAAATACTTCAATTACTTACGAAATACATGAGAAAGTGCTCCTAAATAAAATAAATAATTAAATTACTCATGTGGAATCATTTAAAAACATTTAATTTCTCATTCTACACATGGAGAAGTTTTTGAAATGCAAGTCTATGATTCCCTGCTAGTCGTTATCCAAAACGCGCATCTTCTTGTGATGAATTGGTTCAAAAAATCGCTTTCGTCACCTGTGACCATAAAATTTCAATTTTATTTCTTAGCACTATAAAGTCAGGGATGAGTTTTTGCGACGACGGTTGGTTAGTCAGTTGCTTGTAAGCGTTACGATAACCAGATATGCATGATCGAAGTTCTTTTTCGAATTTCAAACTTCTTTTGGAATTGGTATCTATTTTAGGAATATGCTTTTCTGATTTATAGGAAAGCTGGAACGCGCTGCATGTATTTTATATCCCCTGTTATAGAATACACTTATTTTTGTTCGTCTTCATAGTCTCTATCAAATTATTGATAATGTCACTGCCATTGACACTTTTATCCTCCATCAAGCACATGCTGCTTAATCAACTGCACGTGTCGATTAAAAGCCATTTAATGTGCAATGTCAGGAGACGGTTTATAACAAATAAACAGATCGCCTTGAAGTGTATGTACATCAATAGAAAACATTACTGTAGTGCCTACGCTGTTGAAATTCATATACCGCATAAAAAAATGTTCGCATAAAAAAGGACAGCACAAAAACAAGTTTCATTGCATATGGATTAATGCGATATATTGAATTAACATATATGCTACGTTACAGAATTTTATAAATAATTGGAGTGATAATTAAAATATTTATTAACCAGAGTGGCTATTGTTTATCTCCGAATAAATTGTACCTGGCCGCTTTTCGAATCCCTGCTTTCACCAGTAATGAATTTAATTTTTAAAAACATGTTAATGCAATGATAAATTTCTCTTATAATTGGTATTGAGTCAAAGTCAATCGCATACAAGGGTTAAAAATTATTTTCTTCACCCATTGATGTATTATAATAATTTATACACAATCGGGTATTTAAGAAGAAATTTAAAGAGTATCATGAATTTTACGACAGTTAAGAGGATTTAATGTTTATTTCAAAAACTGTTTCTCTCTCTCTCTCTCTCTCTCTTTATCATTTGGCTTCCGTCTTGGCACATTTTGCTATCAAACGAATTTATACTTAAAATTATTGATAAGACAGCAGATTTGGCCAACATTATTTGCTAATATCACCAATATAGTAACCATACAACGGAAACATAATAGAGTTTTGCCGTGAGTAATAATAGCCGAAAAACAAATTAGAATCGTCTGACAGTCGAAATATATTGCTTTACGCTTTAAAGAAATTTAAATTTGAGTTTTTAAAGTTCCATTCTAAAAATTCAGTTTTTAAAAAAACCATGAATATTTATCCACTCAGTGAGGTTAAAACTGTTTTTATTTTAAACTGTACACGGAATTTTTGCGTGCGAGATTTAATTAAGAAATACTACTCGAATTTTTAAATTATTTCAAGTTTAAGTTTTATATTATTACAGCAATCACACACACACACACAAAAGTATTTCTTTGTACTCGATTAACCAGAAAGATTAAACTTTATTAGGGGTCTCAGGGGTGTTAAATTTTTCTAGAGGTCTGAAAATGTAAACAATTTTCAAACAGATATAATTCTTTTAAATTTCAATTAAATGATTCGAATCTTTTACACATTATTTATAAAAAAATGGGGCTTCAGAAAAGTATAAAATGTTTAAAATATAATCATAATTTTAAAAATCATAAGCATATGAAAATTCTATGATAAATATTAAGTATTTTTTGCGTTGTGCACGCTATTTTCTAAAATAGTAGCTTTAATTACTCTAGCTATAATTTGAATAAAAAAGTTAAATGTATTCTCATTACACTGTAGCTATTTTTATATAAATAGAATAATAACTTACATATTTTAATAAATAAAAAAAATACATTTTTTAAAAATATTTAAAAAATTGCAATGTTTTACAAATATTTTGAAATACAAAAGACATATAATACTAAAATTAGGTACGGCTTAAAGAGTATGATGCATTTTATAATTCTATAAATTTTTATACATCAGATGCTACTATTTTAGAAAATAGCGTGTGCAACACAAAAAATATTTAATATTTATCATAGAATTTTCATATGCTTATGATTTTTAAAATTATGATTATATTTTAAATATTTTATACTTTTCTGAAGCCCCATTCTTTTATAAATAATGTGTAAAAGATTCGAATCATTAAATTTAATTTTAAATGAATTATACCTGTTTGAAAATTGTTTATATTTTCAGACCTCTAGAAAAATTTAACACCCCTGAGACCCCTTAGTTCGGAACAGGGGTTTCAAAAAAGCAAATAAATGAATAATTTTTTGATATTAAGTGTCACTTAAATTAGAATATACAGAACCTGTTATTGAGCGGTCTTTTTTTATGCCATTTTTTGTGCGATTTTTTTTTCTTATGCGGTGTATGAATTTCAGAGGCTTTGGCGCTATTGTAATGTTTTCTATCTATTTACCAGTGGCGTAACGGAGAATGTTCGGATCCCCCCAGAAAGTCAGGTTTTGTCTTTAATATTTTATAAATTGGGTAAATAGGTATTTAGCGTTAGTCAGACCTTGGGCCCCTAGAGACCTGCCCTCCCCCGTGATGCGGGGGTGTACGTTACGCCACTGAAATGTAGACACTTCAAGAGGCTCTATTCGTTTGTTATAAACAGTCTCCTGAGAGTGCGCATTCAGTTGCTTTCTCTCAACGCTCCAGCAGCCCGCGATTGATAGAAGACGAACCTTTCAATGACCGTGATATTATGAATAATTTGATAGATCATGAAGACGGACAAGAACCGGATTCCTTGACAGTGGATAAAAATATGAAGGTCTGGTTATCGTGCCATTTACAAGCAACTGTGTGTGTGTGTGTGT
>BMAV01008886.1:38312-57919 GCA_019973955.1 Trichonephila inaurata madagascariensis | reverse complement strand
GCTTGATTTGCAGCGACCTCTACCCAATGGTGTATCGGTGACTTGCGCATTTTCCTGCTGTGTCGCCTTTCGCCCATAGCCGTTCAACGCTTCTTCCATATGCAAAGCCCTGATTTTTTTCTTGGAGGACTTTTTTGAAGTTTATCAAGCGATATGACAAATGTCTCAACGTACTCGTACGAGAATAATAAAATAAAGGTATGTCATATCTTTAATGTCTCATTCTATTTTTTGACTCATACACAACTCTGACCACAGTCGACAGGGGAATCTTATTTTTCAACTTACCCTCGTACATGTTCAAAACGCCAATTGTAGCCGAGTCCACCTTCGTTTTGCCACTTACTATGCCCTATATTGATACACTTTGAAACTTTTGTCTTATGTCATACCATTTCCCCTTCAACTATATTCATTTTAAATTTGAAGTCACACACATTTTGACCAATGATACCTTTTTTACAGCAGTTTGAAAGTAGGACTTTAATTATAATTACCCTGAATATATATATACCTCCCTGGATGCTCCGAGAAAGTTACTGAGTACGTAGAAATTTGAATTGTTACTTTTTTTACAGTCCGACCCAAAATACGCGTCCCCAATCAACTGGTTGGAGCCGCTTCAGGTTCTGATGTCGTTCTCGAGTGCCGATTGGAAGCCTCCCCTTCCCCTCTGACGTCATGGATCCGAAGCGAAGGAATCATGTTGCTCAACAATCGGAAGTATGACATAACGGAAGAAAAGAACGGATACAAGATCAATATGAAAATTAAAATTTACGGTCTCTCAGAAAAAGATTTTGGATCGTACAAATGCGTAGCGAAGAATACGTTAGGAGAGAAAGAAGGCTTCATTCGATTATACGGTAAGTAATTATTACTGAATTGCATGTGAAAAAGTTAGTAAGGTTTCAGTCACAAACAAGATTTGAAATTGATATTTATACAATATGTTGTTTTAATTTAAATATCGTTTCGGCTTATGTGAAAAGGTATAAGTATTCTGATAAGTGTATCTGTTTTACAGAAGGTTTTTTTTTTTTTTTTTTTTTGCATACTTTTCAAAGAATAACGATAATCCATCTAAGGATTTCCCAACTCAATCGACATTTTAACAAAAAGTTTAAGAAAGTGGATTTTTGCTTTCAATTTTTTGATTGCTTGATTATTTGTTTTGGGGTTTCTGTGAGGATGTGTGTTGCTTTAAATTGAAGTTTCTCTGTGATCTAGATAAAATTACGAAGGACATGCTTAATACATTAGTTTCATTGGCCACATTTGGCTAAGTTGTGTCTAATATTCGTTAATTTATAAGCAATTAAATGCATCGCGTAATGGATTATGCTACCAATTTATATACAATACATATGTCATAAGCTTACTTTGTTTCCTTCTCTTCGTACATACATATTTTATACAGAGTGTTCCGAAATTCAACGTCAAGCGACCACGGAGTGAAAAAAGGGGTCATATCAGTTATAGGAAAAATAAACAAAATTCCTATCATTTGGTTAAGTGATGACTAGCATTGTCTTGAAAATGTGAAAAAAAAAATGACACCCTCCCTCATATCATTAGATGCAATGACCACAAATTTCAGAATATTACAGTAATTAATCAAGTCGCAAGTCGATCAAAAACCTTCGCTAGCTTAGATTGTGTCGGAGTTTTACAACTTCGACTGTCTATAAAGAGAAAAATTAGGCTACTTACTTAAGGTATCCGACTACGTTCGGAACCGTGATTTTGCAAAAGCGTATAAATGAATAATATTTATGATATTTAGTATCACTTAGATTAGAAAATGTATATAAAATTGTTTTAAGAATAGTATTACAATAAAAAATTATTTAAGTACAATATTTTGACCAAAAATGAAAGAATGACCCATTTTCAAAATGTTCTCCTTTTGTGAAAAATGCTTCGATTACAATAATATTTTACCTGTATATAGCTCAGACCTCTCTACAGAGGCTCAACTAGAATTTTTGAAATATATAACTTAGAAGTGGGTTTACCCATGTTTTACGACAACAGAGGAGAGAAATTTTAAGAAAAAAACGCCGATAATTATTTCAATGGGTTGTAACTCTGAAAATAATGTGATTTTTTTAAAAATCATAGTTGAGCCTCTGTATAGATGTCTTAGCTGTATACAGACAAAATATTATTATAAAAGAAGCATTTTTCACAAAAGGAGAACATTTTGAAAAAAGGTTATTCTAAGTTAATTTTTTGCCAAAATATTGTATTTAAATTTTAAAAAAATGTCAAAAAATGTCCTTAAAACCATTTTATATATGTATTCTAATCTAAGTGACACTAAATATCATGAAAATTATGCATTTATGCGCTTTTTTAAAATCACGGTTCCGAGCGTAGTCGGATACCTTAATATTCCAAAATGGTTCAGCGCTTGTTAATTTTCGAACCATAAAAATCATATTGCCATTTTTTTTTTACAAAATTACTTCAGTTCAAAAATCTATCTAAAGTGTGTATCTCAAATCAAGCAATAAATGTAAATATTAAACGGAAAACATTCTGTTATTCTGTAATAAATCGATATTTTTAATACAGGGTGTGGCAAAAAAAAACCCTTCTCCTATTTCAAAAGGCAGTTACAAACAAACAAAACTAGATACAGAGAAAAGTCTTTTATTGGGGAACATAAAGTACGATGCCATTTTATATTAATTGGTTTTAAAAATTATCTCCGCTAAATGGCGTCCTCCAATGATGACACATTGATGAAATCTTTCCCGTAAGTTGTCCATAGTTAAGTTTATCTCTTTCGAAAAGATAAGGACCTCACACACTAAATTCAGCAACAACGCACCAAACTGTCACACGAGGACTATGAAGTTGTCGTGGGTGAAGCAGCTGAGGGTTTTTTGCTGTCTAGTAGCGGAAGTTTTGTTTATTCACAGTGCCTGAAAAGTGGAAGAGGGCCTCGTCAGACAAAATCAAAACAGCGCCAGGGGGGAATGTTTTGAAAAACTTTCGGGAAAGACTTCATCAATGTATCACCATTAGAGGACGCCATTTAGCGGACATAATTTTTAAAATAAATTAATATAAAATGACATCGTATTTGCTGTTCTCCAATAAAAGACTTTTCTCTGTATCTTGTTTTGTTTGCTTGCAACTGCCTTTTGAAACAGGGGAGATTTTTTTTTTTGCCGCAAACTGTACTTTAACCTCGAAAAAGTTACGAGGGCACTTGATCTGGTATTCTATTCTCCTAATTTGAGAGTCGTGCTTATGTGAAGAGTTAGTACCATCCCCAATGTCCATCAGACTTTCTACACTGTGCATCTTCAGTGGAACTGGAAACTGTAACTCGACATTAAAAAAAACGCCCACCAGTTTACGAACATTAGCACTCGGTTACTGTTACCACTTTGTCGAATAAATAATAGAGATGTTTTTTAGATGAAAAAAAAATAAGATAATTAAACAGAAATTTCCATTAACTTTGTAAACCCATTTCGTTTTAAAATAAATTAATCATTGTTTAACATGTTTTTCAGCGATTTAAAAGCAGTCTGAAATTATAAAACATGTAATTCAAATCTTATGAAAACCGTTATAATTTTACCAAACAAGTATGGCAAGCTGACATGTTATGAATTCATAATGTCAGTAAATAATACAGCTAAAATCTGTGTACCGTGGAAATTTATTTAAAATAATTCTAATTAGCGTCAAAGTATAAATGTGACATTATAACCATATTCTAATTTGTAATTCACATTGAAATTCTAATGTAGCTCTATTCTAGCATTCAAAAATTTTAAACTCGGAGAAAGCTCGATTTTACGCATTGTAAAACGCCACGCGAACAAAAAGTAGGAATGAATCTGCATGAATTTTGATCAAAATCCTTTAGGAAAACCAAATATACTACACATGACAACTTTTTACTAAAAAGTTTCTTAAATGCTCTATGCACAAATGAAAACATTCATGCATGTACAAAACGTCTTATTGAAGGCCCCATCTACATTTAAAAATACAACATTTCGTGCAGAAGAAAATAGAAATGTGTTCAAATGCAGTGAATACAGACAAAAATATAATTAAAGTATGAGAATTATAATAGTATTTCTAATTAATATAAACGTATAAAAATTTTACATGCAAATATGGTAATTAAAGTGCCACAGCTGTGCGAGTTTGTATTTATCTATATATGGGAAACAAGTAATATAAACAACAAGGAAAAATTTTATTTTCGTTACCTTTTATCAAATAATTACAATTAATATGAACACTAATTTAAACATATGACAGAATCACAATATTAAGAAGTAATTCATTTTTAATAATTATAATTAAAGTATCCAAAACAATCGTGCATATAAAATTTCAGTTCAATTGAATACTTTAAAACGTGAGAAAAAAAATCTTTTAAAGTTTTGATCCAAGTCGCTAAAAATGAAACCAACGTGGCTGTATCTGTAATTCTTTAAATTAGTTTCATTCAATTAATTTTAATTAATTATAATTAAATTACCGTATTATCGTCCAAAATAATCGTGTATATAAAATTACGGCTCTATTGAGCGCTTTAAATGTATTTATTAACGCTTGAAAATTTGAACAAGAGATATATATAGGGATATTGTGAACTAATAGTAGAAATTGGAAAAAACGATGCACTGACTCCTCGTGAGATCTATCGAACTATTAGGTCTATAAACTTGAAATTTGGCCGGCATATTCGCTGTTTTATTGTATTATTGTTCTCTATTTTATCGTAAATCTTTAACAATGGAATAATTTTAAAAATAATTTAACGTATTATCCTTTTTTTCCACAGAAATTCCACCACCTACTGCTAATCCAAAGGTTACTCAACACTATGAAGTTTACTTGCCAAGACTAAGAGGTAAATAAGAGGTTTTAGCAACAACTGTTATCTTTTTAAATGATCAAACTTAATCTTCATCTTTACTACTTCTCTTATAATGGACTAGATTCATATGACGTCATAGTCACATGATAACTCAGTCACGTGTTTTCAGCCAATCAGTTCATGAATTAATTCGACGTCATAATTACATCATAAATGTAATCACGCGTTTCCAGCCAATTAGTTCATGAGCTTCACTGTTGCCAGCTTTTGCTTTTTGCAGAAACTTTCTCTTAAAAAGTACATATTTCTCAACGATATAATACACATTGTTAAACAAAATGAAAGTAATTTAAAAGTATTCGTCTATTTTAAAGTTTTTTTTTTAAATTTTGAAAACTATTTGAAGAATTTTAACACGCGTGAACTCTTTACCCAATCATCAAATTTAAAATGTTACCTAAACTTTACAAGTTGCACAATTAGTATGTCAATTTTTAATCAATGGGAAACACGTGATTGCCGTTATCATGTGACCATCATTAATTTAGTCCATTCTCAAATGCACTCTTGACTTTAAAAGATTGAGGATAAAATGTCCTGTATTAAATTGAAAATATTAGATTTCCTTTATAATCTAATCAAATAAATATCACAAAATTTTAAGTGCGTTTTAAAAATGAAACCACGTGTAACTGATAATATATTGAAACTATATATAATGAAAATCAACCTGATTTTTTAAGATATAGATATCTGTTCTGTAACACGTTTTCAAGTGAATACTTTAAAAGCAAAGAATTGTGAATTTCATCCAATATTAAAGTTTTATTCTNTGCGTATACTTTTAAATAAAATGCATTTTATTTAAAAGTATACGCATAAAATACGACTTTTTTTAATTTAAAAGAATCCTTTTGAAGAAATTTTTTTCCTTGACATTTAAACATCTTTACCCAAATATGAAATTTGAAATTTTATCTGAGCTTTACAAATAGAACAAGTACAATTAGTTTAATGTTTGTTTTGAATTCAATGGAAAACACGTGTTTGTTTTTATCATGTGACTTCATGAATCAAGCCCATTGGCATTCAATAAATTTAATCACATCAAATATTTTATTGAAAAATGGTTAAAATTGTGCATTTAGCAAAAAGAACTGTATTCACACTTCATAATAAGAATTAATTAACAAAAAATATGCATTTATTACTAGTGTGGTATAGCCAATGAAGGAAGTGACGGGAACTGAATTATATACTTTATTGATTATTTGTTCCATTTATACGATATATTACACATCTAGGTTCTGTTTTCTTACTGTTTTTATACAAGATGGTTATAAATCTTATCTTCAAGCAAGAACCACAAATTTTTTTTATTGACAAGCATCGAAGATAGAAAGAATATAAACATTCCTTTTTTCCCCCCTTTGCGAAGGGAATAGAAAATCGTTGTCTTCATGAAAGATGTGAAGTCAAGCTTTCAATAAAATTGGTTTTTGGGGCGCGAAAGTAAATTAAACTCTTCCGGATCTCATCGGAAGAGATGTGAGGTGAATAACGCAAAACTTCGGAAGGATTTGTTGAAGTGGAAATTAAACTATCGAACACAGACCGAAGCTATCGATTGTAATCCTGCTCGTTTTGGTGCCATTCCAAGAGATGCACAATTTATGCTTCTGGTTTTTGTTGTGGAGAAGACCCATAATTTAGATGCATACGAGTATTTTCACTCTTATATTTTAACCAAACTTATTCCTGTAACTTTATCCCCGGGCGGTTCTGGTTTAACTCAACTGTATCTTTAGTGTTTCACGTGATACAGGGAGTTATGGAATTAATCAATGAATAAGAAGGAAATTTAAAAAGTCTGAATGAATGAGTGAGTGTTTATTAACGACGCAATCTAAAGCAAAACGAGGGTTATTACTCTCATAATTTAAACCATGGCCAAGTGTTTAAAAAGATACTTGAGTTCTCGACATATTTAACGTGTATCATCCCCTCTACTGGACGGGCCTGTACCACTAAAGGTCCTCCGTATAGGGCAGCGATGCACGTTAAATCTGTCAAGAGCTCAAGCGTCCTCCCATTGGTGTAGTGTGGTAGTTAGGAAAGGGGGTGCTATCTCAGGTGTCGTCCACGTCACTTGATCATGGTTTAAAATTATGTGGTCCGTCGCCAAAAGCCATCGAGTAGCTGAACAGTGCGACGTTAATATTCACTTACTCATTCTACAAGATGAGTCTTTATTGGCACTAGGGCTCGAACTCATAACACGCTAACCATAAGTTTAGCCACCATGTCCAGTGGAGTAACGTTCACCCCCGCAACGAGGGAGGAGGTCTAGGGTTTTAGGGAGCCAAAAGCCTGTTTGACACCAAGTACGTAACCCTTTGTAAGATCTGACTTGGGGCCTAAGACCTGACTTTGCAGAGGGGCCCAAACATTCTCCGTTACGCAACGGACCATACTTCGTAGGTTACCACGACCACTAAAATGTAAGAATCAAATTCATTGAGGAATCAAACTCATTAAGGGATATAATTTTTTTGGCAATCAATTTCTTTAAATAAATATTCTTCACAATTTTTTTTTGAAAGTGCTTGTAATTGACAACACAATGACAAGAACTAGTTTTAGAGAAAAAGTACCCAGTTATATATATACATTTTTTTACTTGCAAGCGGCAGAGGTATTTTTTAAAATTTTAATATCAAATCAATTTGTGTTTACGTAGAAATAATTCAATCACATTAATAAAAAGTAATTTAAAAAGCAAAACTTCGTTCGATTATCATATACTTGAATACGCGAAGTATGCACGCTATGTTTCAGATTGCCATTTATTGTTTTCAAATAATCTGAAATACATACATTGGTATTAGCAATCTTCTTTTCAAACGTAGATGTATATCAGCTGGGTTCGCATAATTTTATAGTACGGATATAGCAGAGCTACTTAAAAGATATTCGATAGTTGCAAGACAAGCAAAACTAAAAATTAATATAAAATAAGTCAATAAAATGGGTATCTTGAGTTTTCTTTGGAGAAATTGGTATAAAAGTGGTACAATAAATTTAATCAGTTAAATAAACTTGTGAGGCTTTTTTTATTGAATCACAAAATGTACTGAATTGATCACTGATGTGACTGAAAAAAAAAGCATTTTTATTTTATTTTTAGTTTTACATTGCTTTTGGTCATTCAATATTTTTTGTTGTTTTATCGTCTGTATAGATAAATGGATTATCGACTCTAGAGCACGCAGTATGTAATTGTCTATGTGAGAAGTAACCCGTATCCAGATGTTAGCCACGCAATTCTAAAGATTAGCCTTGAGCTTTGTGGATGGCGGTTCAAATGCTAAGCGAATTGGGAATCACAATCTTCCAAACTGACTGGTTACGGGATTCATATCGCTCAATATGAACTGACCGTTGGATTCGCAGGAGTGCGAGGAATGAGGAAAAATGCAACTTTGAAAGGCTTTGTTAAGATTTTTGCTTCTTCGATGTTGCTAGTTTTTACTGCAAACTGTATACCATTGCAAAGCTTTGACTGATTGATACTACGCTACGTGATAATTGGCACGATCTTCAATTACAATACGTGCAGTAGCATCATTTGCAGATTGAAGGAATTAAAAATTTCTGTTGAATAATTAACCGCTTCACCTATTCCTTCATCACAGTCAACGAACTTATACGGGATTGCCTCGCTTAGAATGTTTAGATTAATATTGTTAAGTTCGTAAATGTCTTTGTTCTTAGCTGCAAGAATAACTTGTTCAGTCTGCCAATCATGATTCTTTTAATTGATTTGAATGTTGTGACATATTTTTTTCAACCAAATGTGAAAAAAAGTTAAAAAATAAAATTAACTGTACTCACGAAATAAACACTGGCTCAACTTCAACACAATGTCACACGAAATAATGAAATAAAATTATAATAAAACCTTTGAAAATTCAATTCTTCAATGGAATCGGAATTATTTAAACGGAATTGTAAATTATTTAGTATGTACACAGCAAATCCTTTGCGGAAACCCTCTCAAGGTTCTTTTATGGCATTACAAAGCCTTCGGCAGAATTTTAACGATAGCAGTGCACAGAAAAGATCATACTTCTGAAAGACGCATATATACGACCGGGGCAAGTAATGCTTTGGTTGAGCGAGACGCTGGTAGTATTTCTGAGGTTAAAGTAATATTATAATCTTAGAGTCAACGTATATTATTCTTGAATTTAATACATTGTTATTGTATGGAAGGGGGAGGGAAGCGATAAGAAAATTTTGAGTGAAAATTGGGTCGCAAATATTTAAAGTTTTAGAAACACCGGTATAAGGGCTGTTGTATAGATACTTTCACTATTTCCACAATAAAAGTTTTTGCATATATATAATACATTCAAATCTTAATTTCCAAAATCACTTCTGGACGCCTAACTTTTTTCGTGCAGCATTTTATTAAAATTGAAGTATAAAATTAATTATTTTCAACATTTTTAAGTGACCGCTGTAAGAAAGACACGTGCGGTTTTCCAACAACCTGCGGTCTAAAAGAAAATCTGATTCTTTACAAGAAATAAAGTATTTCAAAACATATTTCTGGCTTACTAATGCGATTATAAGCACCAAACATACTTCAGGAACATTTCAGTACAGCCAAAACAAACTATATTTTATCGTATTATGAAGGAGCAATATTTCTTGGTTTCTTTTTCCCTTTATCAATCTTCCCATAGAGCCATTAAGATAACCTTTTCTTCCGTCAGGTATGCTTTCCGGACTTTTCCCTCTGGCAGCGAGCCAACGTTCCATTATTCCTGAAATCTTCCGGATTCTGGAGCACAAATCCGGGGGAAAGTTGAAAAAAGAAAGGTAAATAAAACCTTCTGCACGTACGAAACAGAAACTGCCTCCTCCCACTATTATGTCCTCTTATTCTTCGTGTTATCTCAGGAAGGAATTTTTTAACACATCGTATAGTGTGCTGTGTGTATTCTTCGGCGAGATGTTAGCTTCTTTGGCGAGGTATCAGAGCTTAATATATTGTTTCTTTAACTATGTTTTAGTTTCCTTTTGTGTTCGTTATGATCCATTTGAATGTTGCGAATAAACTCTACCTTCTAGGTGTTTTCATTGAGTTAGAAGTTTGAAGCTGTTTCACTGATGTAGGTTTCAATCAGATCACGGTACAAGTTTGTTTTATTTTATTTCATTTTATAAATAGTCTTATTTTAAAATAATAACTTCGAGTTTATTGGTGATATATTTGTGTACATTTATATTGAGATATTAATTGCACATTCCCCCAATTTAAAATTATATTCAAATTAAGAATTAAATTATCTTCACGGGTAATCAACCTTTCATTGTAAAATAAATTAAAATCAAAAGGGGAAACGATAAAGCAAATTTATTTTATGTTGTTGCAGTGAATAGAAAGTGTAAATATTATTAAAAAAAGTTTCATTAAACCTTGTTATACAAAATGAAAATTTTTAAATACGTCGTTTTTATAAAGTTTTTTAAATTATTCGTAAAATAGTAATTCTCTTTTATTAGATGATTGTATTTAATAACTATGCAAAGGTGAGTAAGTGTTTAAAAACGTCGTACTATAAGATAACACGTAGCTTGACCATGGATCTCATAATTTTGAACCAGGAACAAGTGACTGGATAAAGATATACTTTCGCACTAGAAATTCAAGTCCTATCCTTTTTAAATCAGGAGGCAGGGGATATAAGAATCTTTTTTCTGCACAACTGAAAGCTTAGTGCAAGAACTTAGATCCGTCTATCTCAATAACCTAAGAACATATTAAATAATCACATAACACCATGAAATACCCAGCAAGCAGTTGGGTAATAGCTAGTATATTTATATATGATTGGCACAATATATCGAAAGAAAGCTCTGTATTAAATATCCTATGCTTCTCAAAGTTTCAATATTTGCGACCCAATATTCAATTGTAATTTTCATCGCGGGGGCCCGCCCCGCATACTATAACAATGTATTAAATTCAATAATACTTTATTTTGACACTAAACCTACACTTTGACTTTAACCTCTTAAGTGCTGCCAGCGTATATAAACATCTTCCTTAGCCAGTGCGTTAGTTACCCCTGACGTATATATACGTCTTTCCACAAAATAAGATATTTTCTGTGATCTGCTATCCGTAAAATAATTCCGAAGGCTTTGAAATGCAACAAAATTACCTGGACAATGTTTGTAAAGGATCTACTTATTTCAAGGTATTTAATTATTTATTCCTTTACTAACCCTCCCCCCCCCCAATACACCACATACGCTCGCATACGTGTTAAACGTTGTTATTGGGGGACGAATCACGTAATTTTTAATCGGCACTGACAGAATTAATTAGAAACCGGACAAACCATCAGGATTAGTGTTATATGCAAAAATTAATTTTATATATGATGATCACACATGGAGTTTTTGGTAATTATTAAACGTTCTTAACTTAGTATTGTTAAATTAACTATAAAATGCATTGAACAGTACTGATATGTGAATGTATTTTGTTTGTTTACTTTCAGAAAATTGATAATTTTTTTTAAAATAATCTTTTGCTTTGGACTTTTCAATATGCTCACGCCCCCTTGTAGGGTTATGACGCCCCCTAGGGGGCGCGCCCCACAGTTTGAGAAACACTTTGAGTTGAGTAGAACTGTGAGGTATGAAATATGCAAGGGCTAGCTATTCTTTTGAGTACAACTACTAAAGTTTTATATAATTAATCTTTTGTAGCTTTTTTTCCTCTCTTCCTTACATTAGGGGGAACATGGAAAATATGGGCACTAAGGTAATATGAGCACATTTAAGCAAATATCCGTATAACATGTAATGGTTTTGAGTGTGAGCATTCTCATTGTGGCGTTGGTAATGCTCAATCGTCATGGTGGCTTTGTGGTTTGTTCTGTTGTGTGGTTCAAACAGAAGTGTAAACAGACAATTTTCAATGTAAGTACAGCTACTTGATACTTCAAAAATTGGGGTTGTTGTTATATTTTAGTTATCTTACTTTAGAGTTAACACGCAAAATTAATTAGTTTTACATGAAACCAATAAATGGCAGAAATTTTATGGGAGTGTAGTATCAGTCGACGGGAGCAGGTGTTTTCGTTTTTCTCTCTTCGACAGCATGACAACTATTGAATAATGTCACCAGCGTAAATGTGGGCAGTAAGACTAAGGGTTATATGGGCAGTGCCAAATTTTGAAGAATTAATGCTTTCCAACTCTACACCCGGACTATCTTCTCGTCCTACACATCCTTTAAGTTCATCTATCTTCCATTGATCTCCTCTTTATAATAATTTAGGCCAAGTTGCAGCAGCACATGGTTCATCGATTGTCTCTACTGAATTCTCGTACTCAGAAGAAGCATTTTTGGAAGAACTGACTCCAATTCTAACACCTAAAAAAACCTGCGGAAATCGTGGAAGGCGTAAGAATGTCGCAAGAGACAAGTGCAGAAGGTCTGGCTTCTATGAAGGCAAGAATTTCCAATGGAGGACGTAGAGAAGACGTAGGGGTACAACGCAAATCAACAGCAAGGGGCAGCAAAACACAATGGATCCTGCATTTGTCCTGTTTGTGATGTCAGCTATTATGATGAAACTCAAGGACCGGAATGAGTGCAATGCTGGGGCTGTTGTTCAACCTGGTTCCATGAGGAATGTGTCGAGTTAGAGGATGGCTGCTTCTGTTGTTATGAGTGTAGGGTATGATACAAGTGCAAGTTCTCGTTAAGTGTTGTTGTTCTTAAGTTTGTAATAAATTTGTATTAATTTAAGAGTTTATTTTATTTCAACATTTCAATTATTTTTAATCTGAAGATAAAAACTTGGACATTTTTTGTGTGATACAATTTGTTTAATAATAAGGGTTTAATAAAGTATTTTGATGTCCATATTTTTCTAGTTTACCCTACAACATCTATCACCCTCTGATATCTCTTTGCAACTTTTTTTCTTAGTCTAAAAGCTACTAACAAGAAGTATTTATTTTACTATGTTTTTCTTAAAATATGTAAAGTGTTTTATAAATTGCTCTATTTAAGCGTAAAACTCTTAAACTTTAAACATAAAAACATTCGAAAATTAATTTTGTTTTAAAAAAAGAAATTCTCTTTCTCAATACGTGTTATTTAAGAAGAAAACTTCATGCAAACAGTTTTATGACTAGATTTAATCTCGTTTGCAAGCATGAAAAAAAATTTTTTCAAGTATAACAAGATGAATCCAATTAAAAACTTAAACCGTTAATATTCATCTAGCAAACCAATTAACCGTATCCGTTTTCGCTAATTAGTGTCTAGTTTTCATTTTGAAGTTTCTACTTAGGAAATAAAAATGAGGATTTTTAGTAGCATCATTGCTGTGAAATTATGAGCTTGGAAAACTATAAAAACAAGATAAATAACCCCTAATGGTAATTACACTCTAATTAAAGAAAATGAACTGAATATTTTTTTAAAACAATTCTCTAGCAATTACTTCCTCGGAAAATTAATATTTTTCTGCTCTTCAATAAACAGTCTCTCTATTAGTCTCAATGAACTAACCAAAAATAATAAAATTATCCTGTTTTAATACGTTTTCGGAACTTATAGAATTGCTTTGAATATCCAGTGAAAAAAATCTGAAGGGGGAAAGATTCCGTAAGTAAAACCTAGATTATAATATTTTTCAATATATACAGTGAAATACATTTAACGCGAAAACACTTAAGACGAAATATCGGCTAACACGGAATAATACAACGGTCCCAACAAACTACTATGCATTCTCATGCATTTTTTCTCTTAACACGAAATTAAAATCGTTTAACACGAAAAAATTTCCCTTCAGAGAATGAACAAAATGCAGAGCCAAATACAACACCAGCCGCATTGGACTGTCTTACAGTACCATCGGAAGAATTCGTTGCAGTTGATGACGACAGTGCGTGTACAGACCCAATTAAGGCAGACAAAGACATTTTGGAGTTTGTTCAAAACTCAAAAAATATCTTTGATGCAGATCCGATGACGAAAATGAAATGAATAATGCAGCTTCTGTTCCCACGTCATTCTAAATGAGGAACATTACGAAAAGTATATACAGTTATTTAGACACACACTAAAATAGTGAAATGAATAACAAAATGGACGACATTCAACAATTTTTTGACAATCTGATGCTAAAAAAGATAATGCAAAGAAAAATATCAGATTATTCTACAGAAACTCAATAAAGATTTTGTGTTTTTCCAAAAACTTTAAAATTTGGTATTAAATTTCTTTGAATTCTTATGATTGTTTTTGTTTCTTTGATTTTTATTAAATACATGCATGTATACATATATATGTAAATAAAATGCACTCTAATAAACTTAATTTTGTTAAATATATATATATTGCAGTATTTCTTAACACGAAATTTTCTTTTAGCACGAAAAAATATTTCAGTACCCTCAGTTTCGTATTAAACGATTTTCACTGTACATATGTTTAAACTTGCTTTTGGTTAAAGTAAATGTCTTTTATAGTTAAGTGTCTTGGTGGCAAACTTGTGATAAGCAATGTTTCTGTCGATTGCGGGTTCGAATCCTTCTGCAATTGAAGTCCTGCTGTGTCAGAAGATGCACGTTAAATTTTTTGAGGTTCAAAGTCCTCAATTTTGACAGGGTGTAAAAGTTTGGAAAATTGGATGTCAGTTCAGGTGTCATCTTCGTCACTTGAACGTGAGTCAGAATTACGAGGTCCGTTGCCAACAGTCCTTGAGTTATTTCAAAATGGAGCGTTGATCAATTAATCAATTTGGCTAAAATAAAAATAAGCAACACTTACTCTTATGATGAGTAAAGAAATAGAAAATGTTTACGGGAAAGATTCTAGGAAAGGTATAACGCCAAGATATCATAAATGTTAGAAAATATTATTCTCGTATCTATTTCTTTAAAAATTATATTTTACCTCCCTGCTTACAGATTATCTAATTTTAAATGAATTAGTGTGTTAGAGTTAGTATTCAAAATGATCCTCAGATTTTTGTGGATCTCTTACGTTTTCAAACTTGAAAGATATATAACAAAATTTTTAATAAACTTTTAACAAAACTTTAACAAAGTAATGCAGCTAATTTCGAACTTTATTCATGATTTAAAGCTCCTTAACTCTCTCTCACAATATACTTTTGAATTCACCCTCATTATTGTCCAAATATTTAAATGCTTAAGAAACGAGAATTCTGGGTCCCTGAATTATGGCCCAAGAATCCAATTTTTTTGCCATTAAATAGATAATTTCTTATTACGCAGGAATTAAAAATGTTTTAGCATTTACTTTTCTTATTATTATAAGAGCTGTTTTATTTCAATGTAAAATAAATTTCCTCTGAGTTTCTTCCCTCAACTTTGCCTACTTACTGTTCAAATTATTCCTTGATCTATCTCGTATAAAATATGCATGGATCGTGGCATATAGATCGGTGGGGAAAACAATACGAAATCTGTAATACAGGAATGCTTTCAAAAACCCATCATAGGATAACAAGAGACTTTTCAAGCTATCTGTAATTGTTGCCACTCCTAAAAAGTTCAACATTTCCTGTTTGATATTATTTAATATTTGTCTCGTGTTTGTTTATTCACTTTGAATCTGACAACAGAATTTTAGTTAAGTAAATTTATGGAATATTCTAAAAAGAATGTAGTTATGTTTTACGCTAAGAAAAGAACTCTGTATAATATTTTATCTTTACGGAGCGTATACTGAAATAATTAGTTATTTCATGCAAATAGTTTCATTAATTCAAAACTGCAAATAGCCTCATTTATCCTGCGTGTCGAAGAAAAATAAAAGAATATTGAAATCGAAGAATAATAGTTTCTCGAGTCACAACAATAATCATGTATTGCAGCCGAGGGAGGTATTAGCAGGAAATTATTGCAGCATTTAATGGAAAAATCCTGACCATTTGATTGTCCTATAACTTAAATAGTTTCGTTTGTGTGTTAGATAAACACATTTTTGTTTTATGTATCAGACTTGTATATGTATATGCCAAAATTTATATAATAATTAAATAACTTGTTTGTGTATATTATAAAATAATTATTTTTGATTAAAAATGTTTTGTTTGTATTTTGAAAACTCTTTTGTAATCATTATTTTGTCTTGTCAGCATTTTTTTTCGAAATAAATAACACCGAACGAAACAATTTAAAAGCTATCTTAGTAATACTCTGCTATACAGGAAAAAACATAACATATTTACAGTGTAAGAAACATATTTGTTTAGTAACATTGTGAAAGGCTGGAGATTTAATTTGATACATACACACACACAAGTACTTTTATGTGTGTGAATGCGTCAGCAGTAATTGCAAATTGAAAGGCTTTTAAATCGAAATTATTATTTTTTACAACTTTAAATCTCTTTCAGGAATGGGCTTCACTTAATTTCCGAGATTGAATTATGTTTTCTAAGAACCATTTTAAGAAGTCATTCATATGAAAATTAAATATTGTATTAGTAAAAGTATTCAGAATGTTTTTGTAATGCCTTAATATGAATAAATAGATATTTTTTTCCTCACGCGGCTTTATTTAATATTGTATTAAAGCAAATAGTATCTTAAATAAAAAAATAAAAAAATTAGAGCTTTCCTCTTAAGACGTAGAAGATTGTATTTTTAAAAAGTGAATCTCCTTTCTACTGCATAAAATTAAATTAAAAATAGTGCTATGTGAAAGAATTACGTCTTGTATTGTTGCACAGTTATGGATAAATATAAAAATATACAATATTATACAATTCTTATTTCCATGCCAACCCATACTTACAAAAATTTACTGAAACACTTTTAACTGATAATTTTTTTATATGACGTTATATAAATTTAATATTTTTTTTTCTAAAATTTTAAAAATAAATAAATATAGATCTTATAATCTCTCTTCAATCAATGCTTTTGCTTTTTTCATTTTTAATTAGTGTGGAAACTAAACACAAATAAAATAATCAAGCATTTATTTTATCTTTTATTTAGAAATTCAAAGAAATTATACTTTTGTTGAACTTTGGAGTTCCATTATGAAATAGAAATTTCTTTATCACTTTTTATGAACAACAGAATCTGTTACTGCTATTATTCCACACACACACGTGTGTTATGTATAAATTTGAATGTTTGTATATTTGTTTGGGACGAATACAAATCCACATCCGTTGATCGTATCGTTCCAAAACTTTGCAGGGAGCTTTTCTCAGGTTTCAGAAAAACAATAAACCTATTTTTACCAATAAAATTTTGTTAAATTTATTTTTTTAGTGAACTTTTTTATTAAACTCTTTGCTTAAGTAAGAATGTGTCTGTGTATGTTCAAAGTCGCAAAATGCTATGATATGCAGTTAATAATAGAAAACTGTTCCCATTAATGCTTAGAAAGGAATTTCTGCATTTGTGAAAATATGTTTATTTTGGCAATGTTTAAGAGAACGGATTTTGCCGAAATCGACTCCAAGGGAGGGCATAAGAGGTCAAGTTAAGAGGGCATAAAAATAAATATATTCCACTTTAGAAAGACTTGTCCTGTTTTTAAATCAAGACGTGATAGCTATAAAGATATTTTTGAATGTAATCGAAAAAATATGCATATAATCATGTACTACCATGAAGCACCCAAATTAGTGGATGATCAATGTGGCTAGTGTATACATATAAAATTATGTCCAGTCATTTATGAGTTACAACGCATACAAATATATGTATGTGTATGTGCATGATTAGCTTTAAATGTGAAGCAAAATGTTTTTTGAAAAAGATGCAGGATGGTTTAAAATGTTGCGTGTCACACTCGAGCGGCGAACAGTGCTGTATACTTGTTTCTATGAATGCGGTGAATTTATCAATTAGACTTTGAGGAATATGTACTGTTCTACTCTTTTAGTGCAATTTTCATGTATGGAACAGTAAATGTCTATTATAGATTCGTTGCAAAGCTTCTTCCCAAACATGCATACTTTAAACACACTTGATCGAATTTAAGACCTTAAAGCATGCTGACCACTCTATACTCTGTTTTGTGTGAGTATACTTTTTCATTATTGTGTTGAGTATTGTCCTGTTTTTTATTTTTGACATTATAAAATTTGATATTTATATGAAATTTTTTCTCTTCTGTTTTCTGTTACACTACAGACTATGGATGTTTTGTTTACTGTTACTCATCAGTAAGAATGTTTGACTGCTTTGAAACTATGTGCATCTCTATTTTTTTAGTAGTGTATGTATGTAGTGGCCGAGTGGTAGCGTGCCGCGTTTCCACGCAACAGATCCAGGGTTCTATCCTCGGGCCGAGAAAGGTCGATTTATCCTTTCACGCCTTCAGTGAGTCCATAAATGAATACCAAGCTGGCTTTGGGACTAAACACTGTGGGCTTAGCTGCAGACTGACCAACTTATTGAGATATCTGCTCATGCACGCACCTAAACGCCCATTGGTCACTATACTGAGAAGGGCACAGTAAACCTTGGCCCTCATGGGATGTTGCACCACTGAGTTTAACTTTAGTGTACATATATATATATACATTAAGGTATCCGCGACTACGTTCGGAAGCATGATTTTAAAAAAGCTCATAAATGTATAATTTTCATGATGTTTAGTGTCACTTAGATTAGAATACATGTATAAAATTGTTCTAAGGACATTATGACAAAAAGAAATTCTTTAAATACAACTTTTTGGCAAAAAATTAACTTAGAATAACCTTTTTTCCAAATGTTCTCCTTTTGTAAAACATGCTTCTATTGTATTAATATTTTGCCTGTATATAGCTCAGACCTCTGTACAAAGGTTCCACTATGATTTTAGAAAAATTCATATTATTTTTAGAGTTACACAACCATTTGAAATAATTATCGGCGTATTTTCTTAAAATTTCTCCCCTCTGTTTTCGTAAAACATGGATAAACCGACTTCCGAGTTATGCATTTCAAAAATTCTAGTAGAGCCTCTGTACAGAGATCTGAGCTATATACAGAGGCAAAATATTAATACATTAGAAGCATTTTTTACAAAAGGAGAACATTTGGAAAAAAGATTATTCTAAGTTAATTTTTTGTTAAAATATTGTACTTAAATAATTTTTAATTGCAATACTATTCTTAACCTAATTTTATATACATTGTCTAATCTAAGTGATGCTAAATATCATAAATATTATCCATTTACACGCTTTTGCAAAATCACGGTTCCGAACGTAGTCGGATAGCTTAAACTAATATATATATA
Source organism: Trichonephila inaurata madagascariensis (assembly GCA_019973955.1). Lineage (NCBI taxonomy): Eukaryota > Metazoa > Arthropoda > Arachnida > Araneae > Nephilidae > Trichonephila > Trichonephila inaurata. The sequence goes on along the minus strand of BMAV01008886.1, from coordinate 38,732 downwards.
TACACATATACTGCATAACATAAAAAGCAATACACCACGAAGGAATGGGGCGAAAATCGGTAGATGTTATGTAGATATATTAAAAACGAAACATTAGTGGTATCATTTGAATTGAATGTTTTATGCAGGAAGAGAAAACAAGAGCAAGAGCTAAAAATAATCAACTTCAAGAGCAAAACGTAATCAATAACATTAGCTCACCTCTGGCCGTATTTCAAGATATTATCCAGCTCCTTATCGACTCAAATAATGGTCTCCTATAGGATTGCTTTTCCGACGCTTTCCAATTGACGAGCTATATTGGCGCTATCCAGAAACAGTCGGAGACGTCTGCTCCTCAGAACCCCAACCTATTCTACTAAGGAAAGATCTGGTGATCGTGACTGAAGAGAAGTGTTGGAGAAACATGAAGATACACAA
>BMAV01008886.1:25592-37989 GCA_019973955.1 Trichonephila inaurata madagascariensis | reverse complement strand
TTGAATGCAACCCGCAGCCCTGATGGTGTAGTGCAATCTTGATGGAAGCTGGCGTCTCCTATCTATGTTCATTGCTAACCATGGTGTACTGGTTACACATCGGAACGATGATAAAAATGCATAAAAAGCTGTGAGCGATGATCGAGCGATTACTCTCTCCTTGCGTTTTGTCGTCACTCTCGGTTAAACGTTGCCACATCTTTAAGCTCTGTTCTTCACCCATTCCTGCTAATATCATCGCTGTTACGACTGAGTCTAATTGCTCGTCCTCTTTCAACTGATGGCGTCTGATCACACTAGATGCAAACCCGTCTGTGATGGTACAGTTCGAGTGAGTGGACGACCCCGCATTCACATGAAAACTATGCATTGACATTTGAATAATTTTTTCATGGAGATGATTTCATCTGGAGGCTCCATTGCAATTCGCTGGAACTCCAGCTAGTCAGTCACTAGCCACCGAAAATTAATCATTTGTATATTATAAATATACAAAGATGTGCGTATCTTAAGTTAAAAGACCATTCCTATTATTTCAAAGATTTATTATTCGTACAGAAAATATTTAAGAAAATATAATAAAGTAGCCATATAAGAAATGTTATTTGTTTCCTTCCGAAAACATATCAAAATAAATTTTGTTTTCCTCTGTGAGCTTTCTGAAACACTTATAACACTTACATTCCCCCCCCCCTTTCATTTGAATTTAGTATTCATATATCTTAAGCTGACACACGCTATACTAGAAAAGGAAACTCGTGATTTTGCATACGTTACAAATAAAATATTCCGAAATGTTTTAAAAAGTGATGAAATGTTTTTGAATTTATTTTCACTTCTTTTCACACAATATTTTGGAATTTAATGCAAGATTTTTTTATTTTTTTATTTGCAAGAGAAAAAATTTCTTGCAAAAGAATTCTACGGTTGGAAAATTTACAAAAGATTTTATAATTTCAACCATAGTTTTATATCATTTAAATACTAATAAAATTTTTAAATATTTCCAATTTTTTTTAAAAAAAACCATTTCTTAGATTTATTCTGAAAAAAATTAATAAAAAAAACAAACAATCGAATTGAATGTAAGTAATGGACATTGTACTCAAGTAAATGTAATTGGACATTTGTACTCAAATCCTAACTTAATAAAAGAGAAATTTATTTTAACTCTTTTCTCTTGAAAACGTAGAAATTTTAAGAGAGCAACAAGTTCAAAAGCAAGGGAAATAAATATACTGTGCAAGAAAAATAGTAATAATCAAAAAAGTGAGCAAGCTTTGTTACTAATAGATGCAATGGATTAAAATAACGAGGATGAATTAAACTTGAACAATACTTCTTAAAGATCTTTCCCAAAATATTATTTGCCAAATGCTTCTTAATGTTATTTTTCTACAAGGTGCCCTAGGATTATTAGAACAATCTTTAGCACTAGAACGTCCGGGATTTAGATTACCCTTAAACATCCACCAGTGTCATTTTGACACCGTGACATAAAATATCAAATAATTGTTTTAACTAAATAATTGAAGGACTATTCTTCAGTAGAGTTTAGTTTTAAAACTTTTTAATATCATTTCTTGTAATTAAAATATTTTATGGTTCTTTATAGAAACTGACGTTGGCCTTATGTTTCGCGAAACTTGTTGGACCACTGCTTTGTCGCAAAACATTTCGAGTCGCAAATCTGCCAGGAACATTACTATTATGCAGTATCCCTTCTGTGCCATCCCTAGCGATGTATATATCAGGATTTACTGGAATGTAATCAATTACATCTGTTTTTTCTTCAGATTCTTCTCAGTCACTTTCACTCAATCTTATGTCTTCATCGGAATATAAATTAGAGCCAATTCACATTTTTTCGCAGAACTATCTCGCAATAAATTAGCAATTTCATCACAGCCTAGACCTTTTCAATGAGCCATAGTTTCAGGGTGTCTGCTCGACACAATGTTCAAAAATCGAATGATTTTTTTTATAAGCAGATAACCAAATGCTATATGTAACGAAACATTTATAGACACAACAATTTTAGAAAAATAAGATTCATTTCGCCGCCATATTGGATTAACATCCAATAACACTGCATTCTAGGTCAAGTAAATGTGTGATAACACTTTGGGAAAATTGTTTTACTAATAGTAATGATTGAACGAGACAGCTATTTATGATGATAAATTGCCTTGGTGTCGAAATGACACCAGCGGACGTTATAGGTATTTTTAGTTGTAAAATTTCTCCTAATTAACGTGGAGCCACAAAACTTTTACTATGTAATTACCATGGAAGATAATTAAAAGTCACGAAAATTTTTCAAATTCCCTGCAAAAATGTGGAAAGGAGAATAAACTGAACAAGCTCCGGTGTCAAACTGACACCGATGGACGTTCTAGTGTTAAGGGGAGGTAGAGAACTTCGTAAGGATTCAACCCATGGTTGGAAATATCATAGAATAGTAGTAATACAGGTACAAGAAATACAAGACTGAGGTCATCTGATATATTTATTGATCAAAGATATTTTATGTGCTGTGGTAGATTATGTATCAAAATGTCATAGAAGATGTTCAAAGTTTCTACCATTGCTAGCGATGCATGCCTTACGCCAAGGGTGTCAAACTCAAAAGCTAACTTGGCCCACGCAAATAAGATTTAACTTTAGGTCTGCCGCAAAAAAAATCAATATTCGTAGAAACGTAAATTTATTTCGAATAATTCATTATAATAAACGCAAGTAAAAAAAAAAAAAAAAAAATTAATGTTTACATCTTGACACTTGACATCTCTTTTCTGCTACTATTTTTCTTATTTCGGGAGAATTTTTTATATTTTATTATATATTATTGTGTCCGCAAAACTGTTCGCTGTGGGTCGCGAATTTGACCCCCTTACACCGACGGACCACGGATTGCTGGTCTCTCTCAAATACACCTGGCTTTTGTTGGATAACCGCAGTAGCACAGACGGTTCTTGCTACCGGATCCATTTCGGAATCCACATGTGTTGCGTACATAGCATTTTTCAAAGCATTCCAAAGAAAGATGCTGCTTAATTCCCCCATTTTGCTTAAATCAAGACAGAGCGTGGCGGCCAGGAAAGCTAATCGACCATGCCCAATCCATCGGTGACCAAACACCTGATTAAAATGTTCACGAACATATCTATCATAATGGGAAGGAGTCTCATCATGTTGAAACCACATCATGTTGAAGCGTATGACACGTTGTGGCACAGGATCAAGAAAGCTTGGTAGCAGCTTTTGCAAATAGATAAGATAACTTGCAGATATTATCACCTGGCTCCAAATAATATTCAATTAATAGGTCGTCAACCACACGCGCCCAATTCCACACGGAAAAGTAATGTTGGGCTGCATGTGGACTCCTGCCAAGGGGGTTCTTGTCAGCCCCCACATGCGCATTGTGGTGGTTGAACACAACTCACATGAAATACGCCTCATCAGTAAATAAAACGTATGTTCTTGGCAACATTGGTCGAGATACCACCAAGAAAAACGTACATTTACTGTTGGAGATTATTTGGGAGTAAGCCTTCACTTTGTAAAACAAGATGAACAGTATTGCCAGATTCTCTTACAGCTGCAGCGTAGCCTCGTACGCGGGTACTCGGATTCCTTTGAACGCTATCCAAAACATTTTGTACCATGCTAGGAGTTCTGATAATTCGTCGTCCTCCCTCACTATGCCTATCACATCCTGATGATCCCTATTCACTAAACCTGGGTGGTAAACTAGTAAGTATTCGACGGTCCGGTGCAGCTCTGTGTGAATATTTTTTGGATACAATATACAATCTTTCTGTCGCTCATGCACTTCCTTTTGCCAATCTGTAAATCCGATGCATATCTGCCAGCTCGGTGTGCGTAAAGTGTTCCATACTCCTCTGCGGGCGAGGGCATCTCAAATGACTCCGGTAATGCAGGTCTGTTTCCTTCAATGCTCTGGTGAACAACACCGTTCTTGTGCCGAACGAAGACGTTTCCGACCATGGGTTGCAATGCATACTGGAATCCTTGTGATGTTCTTTTACATCCCCATAAGGTTTGTCCCAATAATTCAGGTATACCCTGTATATATCATTCTTTAATGTAAATAAACACATTTTTCCTAAATTATATCCTTTTTACTCTTATATAATAAGATGAGCTTTTTGTGGTGCAGTTACGCAAGTTGTTCAAAAATTATTTCGGTTTCTTTATTCGATGAAACTTTCAAATCCTAACACTCGTGTGAAAGGTCCAAACGAATGGTTAAATCTGTCGAGGCTCAATATCTCTCCGTTGGTGTGATGTGGAAGTTATTTGAGCGAAATGTCAGCTGTCTTCGTACCATGACCAAAGTTCAAAATTACGTAATCCGTCACCAATTGCTTTACATAGCCACGTAAATATACTGCAAAATCCAGCATATAACGCGCACTCCCATTTTTACGAAGAAGCTTGAAATGTGCATGTGTAATTCTATAATGTTTTGAAATCATTTATTCAAGATATTATCCTAAGCGTTTGAAAAATATAGTATACTTCTAGAACTACAGCCCTTTATGTTAATAAGGACTGTCATTTTTTTAAAAAAATAAACAGATTTTCCCTATAATGTAAAATAATCATTTTTTTTTTCATGCAGATATCTTTTTTTTATTTTTAAAGCTCTCATTTTTTACCCAGCGTATAACACGCACCCATAAATTTCGATGTTATTATTTGTGTAAAAAGTGAGCATTCTACGATGGACTTTGTGGTAACTCTCACTCTTTCACCCAAGAAAAAGATAATCCAGATTCGTTAAATACACATATGGTACGGTTTTCGCAAAATTTTTTAATTTAAGGATTTTTATATAAACATTTTTTGTTGCCTCCTATGTGTGTATACTATGTAAATCAGATTTTATGCTCAATATTTCATAAAAAGCTAGCCATTTAATTTTTTTAAGAAAAAAAAATTGTTAAGTGATTTTAAAATGGTACTCCTCCTACAAAAATTTACGTACACGCATGAAATTTGATCTACAAGTAAGTCAAACTATGTATAACAAGAGTTGGCATGGGTTTTGCGATAACATGATAGGTATTCGTTCAAAACTGCTTTTTATGAATGCTTATTTAAAATTCCTTAAAAAATGTACGAATTCTGAGTTTATTTTTATTTTTTTTAGAAAAAAAATAAGTATTGCTTTGGTTAAAAATTGAAGTCAACTTTTGTTGCATGTAATATTATCAACAGGTGAAAAAAATTCAAAGCATTAGGCACAATAGAAAAAAAAGCCGTAGCATTTTAAATGAAGACAAACTAGTTTTTTTATCTTTCTGAGATAAGTAAGGTTAAAGTTTTGATTTATGCCATAGGGATGTGAATAAAAATGAGCTTTCAAATTTTTTGAGGTTATAGAAAATATACAAAGAATAATTTAGGTTAAAAAAATTAGATTTGATTTTTTTATCGACTTTTGTCAATTGAATCGTCCCCTTAAGTCTGTAATTTAGGAAGGGTGTTCTACAGTAATGTTCCTTAAATTTGTCTTGTGTTACGCCAGTTGTGAAGAGTCTTAGACTGTCCTGAAGATCATGACGATACATCTTTTGGATCCATATATTACTAAGACCTTGTCCACACAAGCAGAATATTTTATTAATTATTCTTCGTAGTAGTATATTATATTCATTCTACGTCGTTCATGGCAAAAGTCAGCGTACGTATTTCCCTGCTAGCTCCAAAAAACAGTGCCGATAAAAAAATTTTGTACATAATCACATTTTTTCTTTTAATAGAATAGTTCTTTTTTTACAACCATTTTTAAATACCTTACGCCTACGTTTCTGAATGGGGGGACGTGATAAACCTAGGTGGGGGGCACAAGCATATCGAAAAGTCGGAAACAAAAAATTATATTAAAAATTATTAATTTTATGAAAGGAAGCAAAACAAAATACTTTCTGACATAACAAAAAATTAAACATGTATTTACACTGATATAATACACTTATAAATGTATCATTACTGCACAATGTACAGGGTTAGCGAAATTAAACTTCCGCTACTCAGAGAGCCTTGAAGGTTGTTCTACTGGTCCGAAGAGAAAAATATTTGGGCAACAGACATTTCAGATGATGCCCTCGAGGTTTCTGAAATAAAACAAATTAGCTTAAAAATTGCCACTAGATGGCACTTATGGCGGCAAATACTGTTCTTCAAATCCAACGCAGTTGTCAAACTCTCCCGGTAAACGTTATCTTTCAAAAAGCCTCATAACAGGAAGTCGTAAGGCGTGAGATCGGGTGATTAGGGAGGCCAAGCTGTTAGGAAATATCCGCTGTCCGCTTTGTCTGACAGTGTGGTAGAGCACATCAAGAGAACGTGAAATTGTCGGAACGCTGACAGTTCTGTGAAGTGATTCACTGCTTGCTTCCACGACCGCTGCAGCAATACCTTCTACGACGGCGGTGTTGACTCTTATTCGTCCCAGGAAGAACGCCTAACTGTCCTGTTTCCTCGAACTTTACCATCATGTCTTTAAGAACACGCTCCTACATCGGTGTACGTCGTTGTTTCTTGAGACGGTCGAACTCTCTGACAGCTGCCGCTGCATTCTCATTGTTGCGGTAGTACAGCTTCACAAGAAGTGCTCTCTCAGGCAACGTCAGCATTCTGCAGTGCTTTTCTGATTGTGGCAAGAACATCTTCCTTTTACTGTGCGTGATATTTGCATATTTTGCTGGAAAGTGCTGACCCACAGTGCCATATATTGGAAATTTTTAATTTGAATTTGAATAATTTGAATAATTTTAATTGAATTATTATTTTTTATTATTTGAGAAACCTTGAGCACATTAATTGAAGTGTCTGCTGTCAAAATATTTTTTCTTCGGACTTGTAGAACGGCCTCCAGGGCCCTTTGAGCAGCCGAAGTTTAAATTCGGCAACCCTGTACTTGATAATTAATCTAACAATATTAAGTTAAGAACGTTTAAATTACCAGTGTCTATCGACTTGTCATGTATAATATTGCATACAAAATGTAATACTTATCTTGATAATTTGGACAGTTTATAATTAAAGTCTTACTGTAGTTTCAGCGTCAAAGTATATCATTATTAAATTCAATACATTGTTATTGTATGGAGAGGGGAGTGAAAAGAAAATTGTAATTGAAAATGCGGTCGCTAATATTGAATGTTTGAAAAGCATTGCTTAAAGTTTAAAAGCTCTGCTACACTGCGCATTTGAAAAATTTTCTTTGTAAATTCGCAATCTTGGTCCTATGATGCAATTACGACCCATTTGCAAGTTGAGACCTCTAAGATGGCATTGCCGAATTGGTCATTCATTGTCTATCAAATTTCAATAGATTTGACTTTTTCATTTATATATTAAAACTTAAATAAATATTCACTGTATAACTATAGAAAGTATTTTATGTTTATATATCATGCTAGTGACTTAATAAGTGAATCAACTTATACCGAACTATCATTTAAACTTCAAATAACTTATTATGGCTACTATGGTAATATATTTACTATATAATCACTCATCATTATTAAAAGTTCGTTTATGTTTGATGCACTTTCGTAGATAAGTTGAAAGTGAGGAATTGTATGACGTTAAAAGAGTAGATATTTCAAAAAGAAATTCTATGATCGTCTGGCTATCCTCCAGGTTTTAATAAATGAGTAATGTAATCTTAGTAAAATTACATAATATATGACCTAAAATTAATCCTTTGTGTACCGCTTTCGGTAAATTTGATAATAAATATTGTAAATTAGAACAAACTTCTGATATCTATTTAAAAATTGAAATCTGAGTGAGTAGCCATAAAAACATCTATAAAATTTTAAAGAATTTTAGAGAAGAAAACTACTGACTTATTTTGTTAATAGCTACTAAAAAGTTAACGAAAATTTTGCCAAGTCATTTCAATAAATTAGTGCTTCTAAATATCACCTATCTAAATTTAGTAATAACTTTGAAATTTCGTAAGGATTTCTAACAAGCCAAATTAATAAATTAGTTAAAACAGATTTAAAATTACTTCATACAAAATGTCTCAAATAATATTTAAACTGAAAATTAAAATTTAATTTGCTTACAAAATTTGGCAACAGAAAAGGTAATTTTTGAAAACTATGAATGATGAAATCAAGTATGATTCTACTAAATTGCAATATATATATCCTTAAGAATAATATTTTTTCCAGTCACTTATTGAAGATGCTTTTCATCCAATGACGCTCATCTTACGTGATAATTAAATCGTATATATGTGTGTTTTTACGCCTTAAAATATACCATAACTCTAAAAATTACTTTTTTAGTTTTCTAATTTTTATATAGGATATTTTTTAGATAATTAAACCCATTAGAGTACAGAATATTTTATGTGACAACTATAACGATATAATTGGAAAAAGCTTCAAGACATTTAAAATAATTTTTGTCTTATGTTTTGATGGATTTTTGCATGCAAAAAATACGCACATATTTTAATATTTTAATTTTCGTGAAACTTATAAATAGAACATTGATATTTCATTTTTATCTATATCTCTTTTTTTTCTTACACTCATTTTCTAAATCTTTTTATTTCTTTTTACTGCACACATATATATATGTTCACGTAATAAATACAATAAATACACTTTTTAACTTATACTAAAGGTATAAACTAACTTAAATTAAATTTCGTTTGAGTTATACGATGATAAACAATATTTTAAGTCCAAAGTAATGCATCTTTGTAAATGAAATCCGCGAAGTCCCTTGTGTTGTTTCGAATTGCGACGTTAATGAGTTCTCAAACAATTCAATCGATTTCAAATCCACTTAACTCATGGATTGTGGAAACTGCTCAAATTTAGAAAAGAATTTCCCAGTGTTCGTCTCTGTATATCAATCTATTTATCTATCTCCATATATATCCCCATCGTTCTATCTATCTACTTATATCTATATCCATCTGTCTATGCAAAATTTAAGGTATCCGACTACGTTCAGAACCTTGATTTTAAAAAAGCGCATAAATGTATAATTTTCATGATATTTAGTGTCACTTAGATTAGAATACATGTATAAAATTGTTTTAAGGACATTATGACAAAAAAAATTATTTAATACAATGCTTTGGCAAAAAATTAACTTAGAATAACCTTTTTTCTAAATGTTCTCCTTTTGTAAAAAATGCTTCTATTGTATTAATATTTTGCCTGTATATAGCACAGACCTTTGTACAGAGGCTCAACTATGATTTTTGAAATATTCACATTATTTTCAGAGTTACAACCATTTGAAATAATTATCGGCGTATTTTCTTAAAATTTCTCCCTTCTGTTTTCGTAAAACATGGATAAACCGACTTCCGAGTTATGCATTTCAAAAATTCTTCTTGAGCCTCTGTAGAGAGGTCTGAGCTGAATAACGGCAAAATTTTAATACAATAGAAGCATTTCTTACAAAAAGGAGAACATTTGGAAAAAAAGGTTATTCTAAGTTAATTTTTTGCCAAAATATTGCATTTAAATAATTTTTTTGTCATAATGTCCTTAAAACAATTGTATACATGTATTCTAATCTAAGTGACACTAAATATCATAAATATTATCCATTTACGCGCTTTTGCAAAATCACGGTTCCGAACGTAGTCGGATACCTTAAAGCAAGAAAAAAAATCCGAATTTTTCAAAAACTACTGAATGAATAATTCAAGTAAAATTGGGAGTGAAAATAGTAACAATTATAATTAAAAAATCATTATTATGATTTAAGATCTGAAAGCAGGGTAGTCCAAAAATGATGTAGCAAGATGACACAACTGAAGGATTTAATGTGGGATATCATCGCTCCTAATAGCAATGTAACTCTCATAACAGCCTCTCGGGATGTTCATGAGGTTGTTCTCATGAACGTTTTCCGACAATAAACCTCCCTTCAATATCAAAGTACTTCTTAGCTCCGGGACTGTTCTGAGACAGAGTTAGAAACCTTCATTTCTCTCTGACAAGTGAATCTAAAATATGCTGTACGGCAGAAGTGGGCATTACGATCGACCGGTGGTCCATTAGAACATTCTGGGGTGATTGCCTTAAGATAAGCATTTACCAAATATATACGGAAAAATTCAAGATTGGCCGACAGTATTCAGAGGAAGTCTTCTACTGATTATAACTACGAGAACTAATTTTAGATAAAAATGATTTATTGTTTAATGTATTTTGAACGGTTTGCTAATAAATGCATCTCATTTAATATTATTATATTTGTGGCTATTACTATTATATTTGAAACTTGAGTTTTGCTTTAACCCTTTATGTACCGCATTATGATTTACTGCAGTTTTTTTCATGGAATAATTTTTTTTTTTGAATTAATACATTGAAAATTAAGGGATATACATAAACAAAATACTCAACTTTTGGAAATTTAATTAGTTGGAGCTAATTAATTAATTGAAGATATTCAACTGTAAAATTAATTATATACACTGTTCACTTAAAATAAATAGTCAAATCGTTTTCTAAAGTCTTCATTAACATACGAAAAAAATAAGACTCTTAAATTTTGACATTAAATATTTTTTCGAGACAAAAATGATAATCTTCGCAATCCACTGAAAATGCCGTCAGCTGAAAGCGCAATTTCTGCTATAAAAAACTACTCGCCTTCCCCGCTAAAGTACTCATCATAGAACCCATGCTGCCATATATGTTGGAAGAGTGGATTTCAAAGAATATTCTTGCTAAGTATCGCCAGAATATTCGTAAAAATGCTTCTTCTATGTAATTTTAAAATGAGAGGTACTTATAAGTACCGTCGGTACATAAACGGTTAAACATGATTGTAAAAGTGTGATTTTTTTTTCATTTCAGATAGTATTTGTTATTAAGTTATGATAAATATTGTAGACCTTATTCTTACCTCACCACATCTACGACACTAGATAGTGGCGCCCGCAGGGATTTTTCAAGGGGGGAGGGGACTCAGGGTCGAAAGTCTACCCTTCTCGTATATCATGGCTCAATGCGCAGCCAAACATTTTATTTTTGATTTTGTATATTGTCGGGAACAGAAAACAGTGAAAAATAAATAATTGAATAAATAATTAGCATTAATTAATAAAAAATACTTAATTAAATTTTACGTACTAAATACATGGGATTATAATCTATCGGAAAAAAAATCAGACTGTATGGAGTGTCCCTTGTGTGCACCATTGACACCGGGTGGACCGCAACAACTTGAAAAAGTTAGAAGTAGCCCGTACACCGGAAAAGTCTTCCCACCCCTGCTGTATGGTATTCAGGTCTAGAAATCTAGCCGGTAAGTGAGTGAGTATTTGGGTTAATGGCGCAAGAGCCAACATTGGCTAAGCTGCGCCAAACACATGTTAAAAATATTAAAAGTCTAAAACACTTAAAAAGGTTGATAAAAACAATGTCCTTGGTAACTAGTAAAATGTTAAGTTATGTAAAAGTAAACATTGGCTTAAAAATTCTGTACAGATCGTTCTAAAATATTTTATAAAAATAAAAAGGCAAAGAATTAATTTAAACTATTTCTAACACGGGTTGGGGTCAACGTGTGTGAATATTGTCACACTCTCATTTTGTCAATACTCTTCGTTGATTCTACCTCTTCTTCTATGTCGTATATGATCATATCTTCCTCATCCGTTGTGTATTCTACCGATGCTGATTTCCTAGGTTTATGAGGAGCAATCTTAATGTCTATTTCAGGTTTTATAGTGTAACATTTATTTTTAGGATTACGTTGTTTTTTAAGGGGTTTTAAAGTTAGTTTTGCATCCTGGGATGTAGAAGGTATTGTATTGGATGAAGTGGTAGTAGTTTGAAGAATAGGGCATGCTGTGGATGAGGAAGATTCAGCAGAGATAGATAAACTATCAGACATGGTGGGAGCAATATCCACTAAAGGAACAGGAGAAATCTAGCCGGACTCTCCATTCATTATCAGTCGGAATAACCTGGAATAAGTGGAATGAATACCATTGGTTTCCTGGCGTAAAAATGTACCTCATTAACTCCTTAACTGGTTTGCCGGGCCACAGAAAAATGGTCGCAAACGGTTTGCTAGCACGCTGTACGGGCCCTGATATTTTCTTCTTTCTTTTTCTTGCTTTGATTTGAACATATTTTTAGTTTTTATATTGAGATTATCAGTTCTAGTGTGTTTTTAAAAAAGATACAGTTTCTCTACGGAACTGAAATACTTCTCATTCGGGATTTTTGTTGTGATGAAGGTGAGAATTTTTAATTGAAGGCAGGAATTTGGATTCAAAAAATATTCGATAAAGAACTTACATTGGCAGGGCAATGTGCAATTTGTTGCTTGAAAATAAATGAAAATGGAAAAATAA
>BMAV01008886.1:5873-20685 GCA_019973955.1 Trichonephila inaurata madagascariensis | reverse complement strand
TGTTAGTGATTAACATACATAAAATCTGATAAAAAAAACCCTTAATTCTTTTATATTTGTTGCGAAAAGAAGAATATAATAAAATTCACTATTGAGAAATCACTGCAAAAAATAATTAAAATGCGGATTGTCAGTTTATCAAAACCGTTCCATTAAGTTTTTATTCTACACCTAGCATATAATTACGGCATCATAAATACCGCTGTGTTGTATATCATTCCGATTAATAAGAATCAAAAAAATCCAAATACTGGTTTACCTTTAGATAAAAAGTAACTGAAAAAAAGTTGTTATTATGTCTTTTAGCAGAGTTATGAGTTTAACAACTTTTAGTTAATAGAAATGGAAAATCATAATTTGTTGATGTCGCACATATTAGTTTAAGAAAAACCAAAATTTCAGTACTTTTTGCAGAGTAAAAAAACACCAGGAAAAGTTCGAAAATCATAATCGGGATGAAGTGAATCATAAATATAAGAAAGAAGAAAAAAAATTTAAGCGTGGACTACCATTTTATCGGCACCATTACATAGCGTGATGTTAAATTCCATGCATCTCCAAAATTTATAACAGCATTCAATCCCTTTTTTTTTAAAAATTTTCAATACAAGTTCTTACAGATTTTTCTAACATTTTTAGTGCCTTAATCCGTCTCTATTCACGTTTTATATTTAAAAAAAAAAACTTTTTTTGTCTCGTAAACGTATTGCGAACTGAGAACTGAATTCCTGAAGCTAATAAAACTCACATAAAACCCCGTATTACACCTTTCGCTTAATACTTAGTTTTATGATTTCATGAGAATTTGCTTTATTCTTTACTCTGTTACTGTTCGGCTTTCATTACATATTTTACGAGGCATTCCTTCAGTATTTGAAGAGTCGTAACTTTCTTTTCCGACTTGCAGGAAAAATATTCGAAATATTTTTATTGATTTAAAGAGCGGCAAGGAGATTAAGTAATTTTTTTTTATATCCACGGCTTGGAATGTTGTAAGCATAATAGAACTATTTTTTGGGTTTATCGGAAAAGTTTAGAAAACGAAATTTGATCGAATTCCTTTTATCTGTAAAACTACTGTTTTTTGCTTGAGTTTGATGTATTTATTTGACCCAAAAATATTAATGTTCTGTCAATAAATACACATTATCTTTTTTTATATGAAACATTATTATAAAACATTAATACTAAATATAGAAACAACAAATGATGTACCGTTATTCCAAAATAACTTTTTAAAGGTTGAGTTTTTTTAGTCAAAATTAAAAAGAAATAAAATATAATTGCACAGAGTATTATCTAGAATGAAATTCGCTTAATACGAATCTGAGAGGACTGAAATACTTTATCATGTTAAAAGAACTTCGTGTTAAAGAAAATTACGAAAAAAACATATATTCAACAATGTTAAGTTTCTTCCAAGGAAGGGTAGTAACAGTCCGGAGAAAGTCTTGTGACAACCTTGCCATGTGAGGCCGAGCATTGTCTTGTTGAAAAATGGCTCCTGGGAGCCGTTGCATGAGTAGCTGCGCATGTGGTTGCAGCATGTCATGGGCATATTGCTGGGCTGTCATGGTGCCACGAATCAATACTAGAAGTGACCGTGTATTGTAGGCAATACCACCCCATACCATCATACCAGCTGTAGGAACGGTGTGTCGCTGTACAGCAAAGGCAGGATTGAGGCGTTCACCACGGGGTCTCCACACACGAACACGATTATCATCACTGCTGAGATTGAATCTAGATTCGTCGCTAAAGACGACCTGATTCTGTTGAGCTGCAGTCCAGTTTCCTCGTGCGTGGCACCACTCTAACCGGAGGCGTCGATGGGTGGGTGTCAAAGACAGCACGCGTAATGGGCGCCGTGATCCCAAATGTCCTTCAGCTAGGCGCCTTCGTATGGTTCGAGAAGACACAGGGGCCCCTAGTACGCATGCATTTCTTACGATGTGGTGGTCTTCTCGACGATTGGTCTGTCGAGGGAGTCCTAAGCCTGGTTGGTCTTTGTGTAAAGGACATCTCTCGGATCCACTGGTCCTAAGAACCTCTTCACCACACAATCAGTTCGGCCTACTTGACGATCTACTCGCCTAGCTGACCACCCATCTTCCATCATGCCGATGATTCTATTCTGCCCCTCTCAAACTGCGACAGCTGCTCATATTGTCTTCGAAAACGGCATAATGACATGTCTACCTCAGCTCTTCCTTTGTAAACGATTCAGTACACTCAAACACGCTTTGGTTACCTGTTTTATACTCCACGGAGAACGACGTTAAACGCCCTCTACCGGCTACACATAATGTGCAATCACGCTGTATTACTATTCATTTGCATATCTTCCCGACATGTACCTTCATGCCAAGTTTCGTTAACCCTCTAAGTAGTCTGCACTTAAAGTCTTGCCATTCTGGAGATGCTTCAAAATTGCACCGAACATATTTTTTTGCTTTCAGGTGGGGTTCTCAAAAGTGGTTGAGCCGTATTTTTAAGAATGCAGCTCGGCCGCATTTGGGAATCTTGCTTGAAAGCAGAAAAAGCATCTCTGGAATGGCGAAATTTTACGTGCAGACCGCTTGGAGGGTTAAGATCCCGCAATTATTTCTTGTTGCGCTAATTTTTTTTGTCCATTAGTGTATATCGCTTCAAGACGATTGGGAGGTTGACTATTTTGTAGAGAAAAACAAATATGGATCAGTAATTGTTTGGATTTTTACGAAAGTCCTGGTATTTGCTGTTTATTGGTATTTAAAAAATACCAATAAACGGGAATCATTCAATGACACTTCTCTTCGAATATCTCTTTCAAGAGGCGATAAATAGGCTTTCTTGAATAATCTTTGTAACAGCAACAAAGTGTTTTTTCAGTGGTAATATCACGGTGGTAACTAAGACATCCCATGAAGTTTGTTATATTATTGGTAATCATATGAAACCGCTTACTGATGCAGAAATTGTGAAGGAGTGTTTCTTAAATGCTTCTAATTTAGTGTTAGTGACAAAATTAAATATATATATATAAAAAATAATAACTAAAAATGGTGAAACAGGAGTTATCATACTTTGATCAATTTTCCGCATTTTAAATTTCTAATGTTATCTTGGTTATAAAGCATTTCTTTCTCCCCTACCCCATTTATCCTCATGTTGCAGCCCGCTTGAAATAGCTGGCATATGTATGCGGCCCAGCAGAAAAAAAGGTTGAGTACCCCTGGCTTAGGTAAACAAATTTGGCTCGTATCACAGGCTATTCCGATGGTATTTTGAAGTCAAGTTAGCCTCCTTTCTACGAAACATGTGAAACCACCTCTCTAATCCCCCCTCCCTTAAATCACACCTCTGCGGCTGGTATTTTTCGTATTTTGTTCAGTCTCAAAAAGGAAAGATTTTCGTGTTAAGCGATTTTCGTTTTGTGTTAAGAGAAAGAATGCATGAAGATACATAGTAGTTTGCCGGGACCGTTATATTATTTTGTGTTAACCGGTATTTCGTCTTAAGAGTTTCGCGTTAAACGTATCTCACTGCATTTGTGGTATTTATAACTGAGAATTACATATAAATGCCTTATAAAAAATAGTGAGTAAATTAAAAAAAATAATGGAATGAAAATATCTTGCTAAGGAAGAATGCGTTAATAAATGGATCCCTTCTTATATTAAGCTATTTGCACTAATTTTTTTAAAAGATTAATATTTGCAATAGCTTAAAACTTCCTTAACAAAAGTCACTTATTTGTTCTTGTTACTTATGCATCCTGATCGACAGTAATATCAGACCAAGGTCCACGAAATAAATCACTTATTTATTTAACCATATTATTAGTGCTTATTCCATTTACAATCTGAGCGGCCAACTGATTTTATAAGGAAGCTAGGTACTCAGAGGAATACTTTGTCCAAGAACAGTTGCAACGGTGTTCTAATTGAACGGTATGGTAATTGAACATGACCATTTTTGTTAACTGTGTCCCTTTTTGTTTATCCAAGTTTGAAATTTTAGTATGGAATGGATTTGTGATAACGACACAATATTCCCAAATTGAGTGGTCACAACTAAAATAAAATAACTTAGGCTATTGTTCCCTGGCCATTTCAGTTGGGAACGGAAATAATACTTACAGTCAAAAAAAATCTAGAATTCCGACTTGTGCATTGCGAAGTCTTGATCTTAGCTTCAAATTTTATGCACCGGTTATCTGATCTTTCACCTAAGCACCAGTTGTGTGTTAGCAGGCAATTTAGGTGCAATGTGAAGGGCATGACACCTTAACACTGGCATAATCCCTAACACTAGCATGGAGATTATACAAACAAAACATATACAGGATTAACAACTTATTTAAATGAAAATAAATGAAACCAATATTAATTTTGTTATCAAATTTCCTAGCAATAGAAATAACTGCTGCTATTTTACTAAGGAAAAAATTAATAGAACATTATTTATTGGTTCCATGCCTAAAAGTAGCTTGTAACTGTTACCTACAATACGTGACACTTAAATTGCAACACCAAGACGTGGACAAAAAGTTAAGAAACTCGAAGTAAAGAAAGAGTTAAGTAAAAGAACTACAATAAATGACATTCGCATCACAGAACGGGAACATCATTTCAATAAGTAGAAGGAATTCATTGGACGACAATACATAAAACTTTACTTCTACGTACAAGGAGACTACAGACATTGTCTTGAAAGATAACTGTTTATTCCCTGTCAACTACACATTTGCTACATATCGTCCTTTAAATGGGATGAGGGCAGGGCATCAAATCATCTACTAATCACGTATCAGAAAGGTTTGATTAGTGAGATATAATGGCAAAATGGCAGCTAGGGAAGCATCTCTACATCTTGAAGAGCACATTGACTAATACATGAAGTGCGCGGTTGGATATTATCTTGCTAATAAAGGAGAGAGAGAGAGAGAGAAATTGTGTATACTAGTTCCCCAAATGAAACGAAGCGTCACTGTCAGAGCAGATCATTCATGTAACTTCAGGACATCATTGTGCTCTGGATATGAACCAGAGGTGATATCGTTCTCAATGGCACTCCAAAACAAGATGCTGAATTGTCGTCGATAGGATATTCCAAAAATGCCTCTGGATTGGATCTGTTACCACGTTGGAGGTACATTCATCCACAGTGACTATTATTGGGAAGACAGAAGTGGGATTCGTCTAAACACATGACTGAGAACTATACAGCACGTAACCATCGCAAATGGAGTAGTTGTATGTGCTGTGGAGTACATGACGGTCTCCTTAAATGCCATCACAAGTAAAGACCACTAGCCTCCAATCAATGGATAATGGTTCTGGTCGATGTGGGAATCGTAAGAATGTCCTACATTTTCTAAAAAGAAACGGCTGAACTGACTTATGGGCTACTGGCTTGTTGGAGGATACGTCGACCTACGTATCGATCTGGTAACAACAGTAGCCCTCAAATTTCTCACACATCCTTTTTTCAATCATCTTCGCCACAGCCAGTGCAAAAACTAAATGGGATTCAGCTGACACTTAATGTTTAAAGCAACTTACCCTTTTTAGTCTAATCATCGAGCCTCTTGTAAAAATTTTTGTCCTCTAGAACTGCTTCCTTTGAAGTGGCCAGGAATTTTCTTCGCCATACGTATCATTTCAGACAAAGAAAAAGCCACAGGAATTTTCCTGGCATAAATAATGACACTGATATTGCCCATTCTGCAGGTTCCTTCCTTATACCCAATTCAACGTGTGTCTGAGAACTGTTCATATCATATATTATGCATTATTAGTTGAGATTTACCTTATGTGAAATTAATGTTTTTTCTTGCCACTCCACCCTCTTCTTGCATTTGTAAAGGGGCATAGTGAATATTTGGAGATTGGGACCACAGTATTCATTTTCCCAATATGTGTGGAAATTCTTAGATTGCAGAACATGTTTAGTAGTAAAATATTTCGAAATTTATAATCACTTGAGTTTTTAATTTTATTATTCATCTGCTTATGCTAATTTCTTATTGTTTTGCATGAAACCTCAACAATTAATTTTTCTTCAATTTAAGAAACTTGTTTATTTCTTCTATGGTCCTGTGGGCTTTCAAATTTTAAAAATATTTTAAAATACTTTCTGACATAGGAAAAAAAATCAAATAAAATAGTTTTGCTTGAGGAAACATTTTATTGTCTTAAAATAAATAAGCAAAAATTACATAGAGTTTAGCTTGCACTTAACGGCTTACAGTTCTGAACTTAAAAATCTTTTAGCAGTTTGACCATGGGTACAAAAATCTAAAATAGTAGCATCACTAAACCCCTAAAAAGTATAGGAGTGACGAGTTTAAAAACAAAAACAAAAAAAAACGTATTTTGGGAGTATACTTCAGGATTTTTGTTATAAAAAGTAACACGTATACAATAAAGAATTTCTTTACGCGAAAAAGATTGGGTCATTCACTAAATTTTACATTTTTTGTTTGTTTAAAGTCACGAAATCGCTTTAAATATAATTAATATTATTTTAAATATTAGAAAATGAATATAACTACAGTTGTGCGGACAATTTTACAGAAAAGTTTTAAAATAGTGAAAAAAAAAAAGAAAGAAAAATTACCATTGTTACTCTAAGGTTTTCTAATACAATCATGAATTTAATTTTTTAGGTGTTTAATTCAGTAAATAAAACAATTGTGCCTAAAATTTAAATTTCGAATTGAAACCAGAACAACATTTTGTATTTTCAAAAAATTATCTCAAAACATAATTTTTAACTTCCATTTTTTAAATTCGTGAATCAGTAAAAATATAAGTGAATAACAAGAGTGTTTCCATTTAGAAGGAAAGAGAAAGTGAATTAATCAAACAAATATATATATAATATATTTCTCTTGCATATAATAAACTATCCCCATTTGTAACATCGAATTATATTTTGAGGGTTGCAATTTGTGTATACGAGAAGAAATTTGCTTATAGTAGAGCAGATAATTTTAAATTATTTCAGCCTGAATGAGAGTGTGAAATAATAAATATGTGAGGTGGCACTTATTTGGAGGACAGAACCCGTAACCTACGGATTCGTAAGCACGCAACATACCACTAGACAAAAGTGATCACCTATGTCTGGAGGATCTTATTGGCTTATGTAACACACAGTTCGCTGTATTTACTTCCACACCAGTGAGTCAGTGTATACGCAAACGAACGATATGGTTGTTATAGCGAGTGTGTGAGTTGTGTTGCTCTTGCGTCAAGTGAGTCTGACGACTTTGGTTGCTGCATCAAGTGGGTCTGAAGGCTTTTGATTGTCATTGCAGTGGGTAGAAGGCACCATGACAGCTGCGCAAAGGTTGCGTTTTTCTTAGTTCAGTGACAAGGCCACCAATGTGGAGGATAGAACCTTCGACCTATGGATTCGTAAGCACGTAACATACTACTAGACAAAAGTTATCCCCTCTGTCCGGAGACTGTTACTGGCTTATTTAGTTATCCACTACATATGTAAAAATTCGATTGCTTGAGAATAAAATAAAACAGAAACTTTATATATATATAAAAATGTCAGACCTGTTTTACATAAATTGTATTTCATAATTAATTTATACTTCTTTAAAAAAACAACTAATCATAATTCAGTAATCAAAAACATGACATTAACTAAATTATCTTATTAATAAATTGGTTCATGTCTTCGAATTTTGCTTTCTCATCATTCGTACAAGATATTTTTTTTAAAAAAATTATCCCAAAGAAAAAACCGTAAACATTTCTATTAGCAGCCTCGAAGTAAAAAACATAAACAACTTTTTTTCCGCTTCTTGTAAAAGGAATCGAAAATCGTTGTCACCATAAAAGAAGGGAAATGAAGCTTTCAATAAAATTGGTTCTCTTGGAGTGGAAAAGTAAATTAAACTCTTCCAGATCCCATTGAAGTGATGTGAATTGGATTACGGAGATTTCCGAAAGAATTTGTTGAAGTGGAAATTAAACTATCGAACATGGTGAAGGGCCAAACATATCGATTATCATTTTGCTTGCTTCTGGGCTTATCAATCTGTTTTGTCATGGCGCCATTTCTAAATATGCACAATTAATGCTTTAAATTTTGTAATGATGTGGACTGATCTTTCAAAAGACGAATGAATGCTTCCTAGTTAAGAGGTCAATGAAGTCAATAGTTAACAAAGTCTTTCAGAAAGTTATTGATTATTAATAAAAACAAATAAAATTGCTTAAAAATTGTAAAATAAAACAATATTAAAACTATGCTTTAGCTCTTTGTGATTTTAGCTGGCTGTAATATTAATAGAATAAAAAGTTTTTACCTAAATAGGAAACATTGTTACTTATTATTGAAAGAAAAACGCTAACAATATTTTTCAGATGTTCTTTTTTTTTCCATGTTGCTCAATATAAGAAATGTTTGAATAAACGACGCTCATTATAGCAGTTTTTTACAAGAAAATAATTGTGAATGTCAAGTGGGGGAGGGACGGTTGCAGTAACATGTCAAATGTGTGTTCGAATATTCCAATGAAACAACTTCATACGAAATATTGATTGGTAAGGATAGCTGCTGTGCTTATTTTCTAATGTTAAAGTACAGTACCGAAATTCAAAATTTCTGCTAAAAAATTAGATTTCGATATATGGCTAATCTCTGTAAAAAGTTAGAAAATATTCTGCGTTTAAAATTATCATGTTCAAATTTGATTTTCATAACTACTACAGCAGTATTTAATGATAATCTTCGAAAAATAGTACAACTGAATGTCGTAATTTCTCTCTTCCTGAGAGAATATATATATATATATATATATATATATATACAAAAACGTCGACATATACTTAACTAAAATAATCTTGGACTTTCCGAAAGAAGCAGAGTATTGACAGAACAGAATGAATTTATATTAAGTAATGTAATTAATAATTAACAAGAATTATAAAAAAATTAAAGTCAATTCCTACTTAGATAAAAAAAAAAATATTTTAGTTTCTTTTTATCAAATAATTAGAAATAATACAAGTATCTATATACATATGACAGAATCATAATATTAAGTGGCAATTAATTTTTTTTAATTATCAGTAAAGTATCGTATGTCACCCAAAACAATCGTGTAAAGAAAATTTCGGTTCAACTGAATGCTTTAAAACGTGAGGAAAAAAATCTTTTAAAGTTTTGACACACAAGTCACCAAAATGGTTGCTATGTCACCAAAAATGTTGCCAACGTGACTGTATCTGTAATTCTTTGAATAATTAGTTGCAATAAATTAATTTTTATTAATTATAATTAAATTACTGCATTGTTATCCAAAATAATTGTATATATAAAATTTCAGCTCAACTGAGCTCTTTAAAATATATTTTATTAACGATTGAAAATTTGAACAAGATATGCATAGGTAGATTATGAACTAATAGTAGGAATTGAAAAAAATCTCGTATTGTAATACACAACAACGTAAACATATCAAAATACATCGTTTATTTTTAAATTTTAAGAAGTCGAAGTGAGAAATGTGTGTGTGGATAGAGATATATATTATAACTAAACGGATTTATTTTTAACTCAACGTCACTTAATTATTTCAAAGTGGATGGTATTTGGATTATGGAGTTTAATATTCAGAGCCTTTCATCTACCGGCCGGTAATAATAATTTTACTTTTCTATTTGAATCTAGGTTAGTATATAAACTTGAATGCACTATTCTAGACTCTTAAATTATGTAGCGCTTATATATGAGGTGTTAATATAATGAATAGGTTGCTATCACACTTTACAAAATATTTACTCGTAGAAATAAATGGATGGTATATGTTTATGCCCATTTCTCTGTTACAAAGGTGTCTAAGTGAATGTCGACATGCAATCAATCCATGGTTACTGTGTATTTGCCTCTGTTAGAAAAATGAGATTTATAGGAAAGGCAGGATTTACTTAGTATATTGTTTAAGCTTATAATTTCTTATTGTTTGTTAAAAATAGATTTTTCAGTAACTTAAAATGAAAGCACTAATCCACACAAAATGAATTTAAAGAATTGTTCCCTCTCGGAGAATAGAAAATTTGTCTGAACACGCAAAATTGGCTGATCAAATGAAGTGCCTGAAACTAGGGTGTAACAAGTAATATAAAAAAAGAAGAAAAAAATTAAGTCAATACCTATAATTAGGTCAACAATGAAAAATTTTATTTTATAGTTATTTTTTATTAAATAGAAAAATTTAATATATATATATAAAAAAATATGTATATACATATGACAAAATCACAATATTAAGCGACAAAATAGAGAGAAAGCGATATTCCTTACAATTTTCCATTTTCATATCTTTATATTGTTAGAGCCCAAATGTAGAAGGTACTGTGAAAGCGCGGGTATATAAAGGTGTAGTGTTTACGCCCACACTCGCCCCGTCCCGCCTCTACATATACTGGTTTTTCATTCTGTCTCCATTAACTTTTGATATTTTAACGCAGTACAAGACTAAGGCAAAACTAAAGCAAAGCTCACTCAAAAATCTCAAAATAGGATGTGAAGTTTCCTCATGGAAACAGGTACTCCGAAAACTCATTTTATGTAATCAAGTCTCCAATTCCTCTACTCCGAGCAGAAGCGCTCGGAGCAGACTCGCCCACACTCGCTGGAGATGCAGAGGCAGCGAAGGAATGTAGGCGGCCTGTTGCGAATTACCATGTTACTGAGTATCTTAATCAGCGTATAATAATAGTATATTTTAAAAGTGTGAAATAAAGTTCTGTTATAGTTACAAAGAAAAGTGTGGGACAGGGGTGACGAACCTTTATGGAGCAATGTGCCTTTTTTTCTAAAGAAATGTTTGATGAGGTATAGACGTGCCGTCAAATAATTTCGAATTGGGATTATTGGGAAAATATTAAAATTAAATACTAACGACTCAAAACTATTTACTACAAAAAATACATTTTGCACTGTATAGCTTGTAAATGTTTTAGTTATACGTGTAATGTAAATTAATGTTTCATTAGTGTGATTTCTGTTGATGCAGATTAAATGACAACTTATATTAAGAATGTAAGATGTTACTTTTAGCAAATGCATGCTGAATTGGAATAATTTGTTAAGGTATCCGACTACATTCGGAATCGTGATTTTGCAAAAGCGTATAAATGGATAATATTTATGACATTTAGTGTTACTTAGATTAGAAAATGTATATAAAATTGTTTTAAAAATAATGTTATAATTACAAATTATTTAAGTACAATATTTTGACAAAAAGTGAACATAGAATGAACAAGTTTCAAAATATTCTCCTTTTGTGAAAAATGCTCCAATTATAATAATATTTTGTTTGTATATAGCTCAGACCTCTGTACAGAGGCTTAACTAGAATTTTTAAAATATATAACTTAGAAGTGGGTTTATCCATGTTTTACGACAACAGAGGGGAGAAATTTTAAGAAAAAAACGCAGATAATTATTTCAATGGGTTGTAACTCTGAAAATAATGTGAATTTTTCAAAAAGCATAGTTGAGCCTCTGTACAGAGGCCTGAGCTTTATACAGGCAAAATATTATTATAATAGAAGCATTTTTCACAAAAGGAGAACATTTTGAATAAAGGTTATTCTAAGTTAATTTTTGCTGAAATATTGTATTTAAATAATTTTTTGTCACAATGTCCTTAAAGCAGTTTTATGCATGTAGTCTAATCTAAGTGACACTAAACATCATGAAAATTATGCATTTATGCGCTTTTTAAAATCACGGTTCCGCGAACGTAGTCGGATACTTTAAAGCAGTTTCTAAGCGAGTTTTACGTTATTCATCTTTAAAAATAATGACTCCCAGGCATAGGTAGATGAAAACATGGTTAAAACAGCATGAGCCAACTTCTTCAAACAGTTAATCAAATTCCATGTTTAGAAAATTTCTTTATTGGCATTTTTACTTATATTTCTGGTTAATCTTTCTATTTCAATCAACTCTAGCGTTTTCCTTGTTTCGATAAATTTCTGAATTCATATTGAACTAGACTGGAAATCAATCAGTTGAATTGGGACAAGTTCAGTTTTTCAAATGAAATCACATCAAGGTACAAAATAAACTTGAAGGTTTCCGAGAATTCATGAAACTAAGAAAATTTTGCTGAAAATTTCTTGATTTAAAACTTGATTACGCGGAAATATAACATAAATCGTAAATATAACATAGATAAATTTTAAAATACAATTGTATCAACGAAACTGACTATGCGATGCGTAGACAAACTTTGCATCATTAGCAATTGGAAGTCCACAATGCAACTTGGGCAAGGCAATAATAAGCGTTCATTAAGGTTGTCTTCGGTAAAAGTTCGAGAGCTCTAACTAAACGAGAAGCACATTTTCACAGAAAAATGTCCCAATTTCCATGGAAATTTGCAATATTATAACTCGTACCTCTATTAACAATATAGTGTTTTTAAAAATTTCAAAACATTCCCTAAATACTTTCTTTTTTTGTTTTTGTTTTAGTACGTGAAGGCAAGGCCCATTTAACATTACGGTATAGGATAAAAAATGCGAAACACATTTTATACCAGAAAAAATGAATCAAAACTCGGTTAAAAATGGGAAGTATGATAAAAAATGCTGATCTCTAAAGGATCGTGAAGCCAGAATATCATATTAATTTTTCATTTCTTTTATATCTGAAAAAATGTTCCAAATCCGGGTCCTATTCTTTAACATTAACCGAAAACAGCCTTAATACTTCATAGGGAATGCTATTATTTCGAACTAAAATGCAAACCGTTTTGATCGGTGGCGTGCCCAAAATATCGTGCCACGTGCCATTGGATCGCCATTCCTGGTGTGGGAAGTGAATGATTTTGAGTAGGACTGAGTTATTTCCTCCTGGCCTAAACAAAAACGCGAAAATCACTGCGTGTGAGTGCCGAAATTCGAGTGAGTCTACAAGAATATGATGTTGGACTATTTTTTGTTTGTTTGTTACTATTTATTCATTAATTATAAATTTAATTATTTTAATAAAATAGTATATAGTACAGCGTTCCTCAAACTGTGGGGCGCCCGCCTAAGGGGGCATGATCACTCTGCAAGGGGGGCGCGAGCATATTGAAAAGTCGAAAACAAAGGATTATTTTTAAAAAAAAGTTTTAATTTACTGAAAGTTAACAACCAAAATACAGTGTGACATAATAAAAAATGAAATACACATTTACACTGATATAATACACTTATAAATGTATCACTACTGTACAAAGTATTTTATAATTAGTTTAACAATACTAAGTTAAGAACAAGTTTGATAATTACCAGTGACCCCATAGACTTATATTAAGACATATCTTCATATATATAAATTGTACAGTTTACAATTAATCCCTTAATTGTAATCCCGATTAAAAGTTACGCGATTCGCTCCCCAATGCCACCATTTTCCAGGTAGACGCGCGAATGTGATGTCTTTTTTTTGGGGGGGGGGGGGGGGCCCAAATCCTCTGAAATAATTAAATCCTTTGCAAACATTGTCGAGATCTTTTATTGCATTCCAAGGCCTTCGGAATAATTTTATGAATAGCATTACATAGAAAAAATCGTATTAAAGACGTATATATACGTCCAGAAGATTAATGCTTTGGCTGAGTGAGACTATACACGCAGGTGTAGCTTACGAGGTTTAAGTCGTAGTGTAGCTTTAACGTGAAAGAATAGTATTATTGGATTCAATGCATTGGTTATTGTATGGAAGGGGCCGGGATGAAAATTATGATTGAATATTGGGTCGCGAATGTTGAAAGTTTGAGAAGCACTGGTATAGTAAAAAAAAAATCCCATTCTCAGAAATTAGGCCATCCCAGCTAGGATTCGAACCTACGACCTCGGGATTAGAAGTCCAACGTGCTATCTATTGCGCTGCAGGGCATAACGAACGATTTTCCTTTCTATATACGCTGTTGGACTATTGTTTTTGTTACTATTTATTCATTTTTGAATTTAATTAATGAATTAATATTTGAAAAAATTGCATTAACATCAAGTGTCATCCACTACAAGTTTAAAAAAATGTATTTGAACTTCAATGAATTAATAGAATGTATTTTATTAAGTGTAAGATGCATTAACTGTGACTTACGTTTGTGTGTTCCAAAAAGGAATTGATTTTTCGTGGATTTCGTTCTGATTAAATACAAACAAACTAATAATTTGTAATCAAGAGAGAAGCAATGTTGGATATTGCGTTAATATTTAAAGTTTAGTACTTTATTTTTGTAAATGATTTTTTCTATAAGAAAGCTATGAAATGATTTCAAAATATTCTATGTTTTTTTCTGGAATTTCAAAAGGTTAGTATATAATCTTCAAAACATTACAATTATCTCAAAAATACTATGGAAATTAGTACACATGTTTAAAATATATGTTTAATATTTACAGAATTTAGTACACTACTTTTGTACATATAACCCGGTGAGTTACCTTTACTTAAATGTGAAAGAAAAAAAACATACAGACTTTAAACCTTCTTTCAATAACCTAATGGAATCTACATTTAAGATATCCGACTACGTTCGGAACCGTGATTTTGCAGAAGCGCATAAATGGATAGTTTTCATGATATTTAGTGTCACTTAGATTAGAATACATGTATAAAATTGTTTTAAGGACATTTTGGCAAAAAAAAATTATTTAAATACAATATTTTGGAAAAAAATTAATTTAAAATAATCTTTTTTGCAAATATTCTCCTTTTGTGAAAAATGCTTCTATTATAATATTTTGCCTGTATATAGCTCAGACCTCTCTACAGAGGCTCAACTAGA